>CM041294.1:125671926-125766340 GCA_023052935.1 Piezodorus guildinii | reverse complement strand
CGGGTAAAAATGTAAGTTGGGCGAATTTAATAAATAACTAAAGGAGAAAAGTGCAAACATATTTTTTTATGCAATTTTTGTGTTTTTGAACACAAGGATAGTAATATAGGTAAAAAATTAAAAATATACCGTTGGATAGCTGAAGATTTTAGAATAAATATTATCTTACACACAAAATTTTAATAGTTAACGGAGAGTGATAAAAAGCCGATTAAACTGACTGACTGTTGTAGATAAAAATAAAATAGATTTTCAATTTATTTGTATCTTTAAATGCATTTACAAAGTCCTAAATTGATTTTGACTACGGAGGTAAGTGAAAGTCGTATGTTGCGCACACCAGATATTTTCTTTTGTTTTCAATAATAATAAAATAAAATTGTCATTCCAATATGTCAAATATGTCACTGTATTTTTTAAATAATTTATTGAGTAATGGTTATAACATTTCATCATCATACATTTCATAGATATTGCAACTGTTACTGTTTAAAGAATTCTTTCATAACTAAAATAAAAAGATTAATTAAATTAAACTTATAATCAAATTAAATAAACACTGCCTAGAGAGCAATACGCAAAGAAATTAAAAGAGATCAAGGTTCTTGTGAGAAAGAATAGAAAAACGGAAGGGTTCAGCGTGGTTGAAGGAAATGAAGTAAAAACACGGAGAGATAATTAGAAGGTACTGAAAGAAAAGGAAGACGAAAATGAAGAAGCGAAATTTATGATATTCGCGTGGTTTAAAGAGCCGTTTCTTGTAGTATAAAGTATAAATAAAATATAAATTAAACATAATAATTTAATATGGCATGTATGAAAACTATACGCCCTAAATTTTACAGCAACTTTTTCCTCAAAAAAGACTCTAACGATTTTTATTAAAATCCTTATTTCACTGTTATATTTAATGGGCTTTATTATCATGTAGGTTTTATTTTAATTGAAATAGTCTGATAGTACTTAAATTCCGATATTTTAAATTTTCTTTCTCTTTAGAACCATTAATTTTGTAGATTCTATCAAACCCCCTTTTTAGCATGAAAAAACGAATTAGTATGCATGTTCACCGAATTCGATATTCAACTAAAGGAGAAAATAGCAAAAATATTTTTGTATGCATTTTTAGTATTGTTGAACATAAAAACATGTATAATATACCGTTCAAAGCTAAAAAAAAAAAAAAAAAAGTTATTAACTTATACACAAAATTATAGAAGTTAACGGAGAGTGATGAAAAGCCGATAAAACTGAATAACTTAAAAATTTTATACTAATATAATATATAATTTAATAAAATATATGTTTCTATTGAAATTCAATTTAATTAATTCTTTCAGATGGTCCTAGGATTTTTTAATGGGAGTAAAACTTCCTTAGTTATGCCATCTTTCGGAAGAGACGTTGAAAGGTGGTTCCGAACCTGTGCCGATGTCAGGTACTCGTTAACGATCACCGTCCTTATTAAACCTGAATAGGCAAAATTTAGGACTCCCACTGTAGCATCGTCCGATTAGCCAAAGTAGCATTAAGTGACGTTAAATAAATAAACAAACAAACAATTAATTCTTTAACAATTGATTTTCATCCCTGATTGTATTTAAAAATTATTAAAATTATTTTAAGAACGGAGGTAAGTGAGAGTCGAGTGTTGCGCTTACCAGATTTTGTTTTTTTTCAAACTGGCGTAGATTTATGTTTTTTTCTTCATTGTATCATAGTCAACCATATAGTTATTGACATAGTAAAAAAAAACTATAGATTTTGATATAAAAATTGATTGGAGTAAATTTGTTGTATAATAAATTAATGAGACATCTTTGCGCTTCATGTTATATTTATAACAATGGTTATGATACCTTTTGGGAAATCAACTTCTCAATTGTTGTGGCCATTGCTTTACAGCATTGTTTTTGAGATAAGTTGGAATGAAACTTAATTAATATCAATGGTATATGTTTTCTCCAGAAATCAATATTATTTTGCAAAGAAAATATTAATAGCTGATATTTTATTTAGCTTAGCATGGCCTTGATGTCGGACGAGGGATTGATTTAACATACCCGAGAGATAGAAGAGGGGAGAAAGGAGGTGTGCAATGGGGCTACAACTTCACTTCCCTTAATTAAAACAGGAAACATCGGCTCTAATAGGACCTGCAGCATAACCGTTATCCTTTGTAACCTGCTACAATTAGTAGTCACCTGTTACTGGGTGTTGATCATTGTACGAACGCGTCACCGACATTCAGGAACATTCCTGTTTTTCCTCTGCTGTATGTGGACAAAGTGGAAGTTCGGCATGTTATTTTGGTCTATGATGCTTGTAACTTAATTCCATCAAAAATTTAGAAACAAAAAAAGAAGGAAATCAATGCATTAACGATATTTTTTGGAATTTTGTAAGTAGTAACAGCCCTGGTGCCACTGATGAATTTAAAAACTCATAAGATATATATTTAACAACCATTTTACATAACATTGAAAAATTGTTGAATTATCAGTTATTTCGGTTAATTATGTCTTGAGGATTATTTGGATACATTTGGTATGAAAGCTTGGAGTCTAATGATTTAGGACGGATCATAAAAATTAGAATTAAAAGATGCGCATTTCTTTTGGCTCGAATCAGCAAAAAATGGAATATTTAGGACTCTATGTATAATTCTATTGATTACATAGTTGATACAATCAAAGATCTTTCGAAGGATTGAGTTCGAGAGGAATATGAAAGTTTTGGTCAGTCCAAATACTCAATTCCTTATGATTTAATAGGCCTAATAGTAGTGATGTATGTGAACTTTAACATGGAAATTCAATTTCTCCCCTTTGTATCCAGATTCGAGGTCATGATATAACCTATAAGCCAAACATGTATTACTAAAATATCTTTCAAGTTTATAGTCATAATACGTATTAAAGAAATAATACGGAATTCGACTTAAAAAAAAATCAATATTCAGACTAATACTATGGTACTATTTCTTATCTATACCTATATTATGAAGCTGAAGAGTTTGTTTGAAAGTGATAATCTCAGAAACTTAATCATAAAAAATCAGTGTAAAATGTGGGCAAAACGGGGAAAATTAACCTCGTATCCCAATGGTTCCAAATGATTTACATTTTTATTTTAAAATAATTCAATTTACCGTTGTTATCTTATGCCATAACAATTAATAAATCACAGAGACAAACATTTAAACACGTAGGAATCGATTCACGCTAAGATCGGGTTGAGGAGAAAATCAGTATGTTCTTCTGCCACTGGAAAATAAAACTAAAAATGTCATTTACGCAGAAGTACATTTTTTTTTTTTTTTTTTTTTTTTTTTTTTTTTTTTTTTTTTTTTTTATAAACTTCTTTATTTGAATCAAAACACAGACATATTACAGTGCAAGTAGAAGTCACTATCCTACTAAGGCGAGCCCGTGTGTGGGAAAGGAGTTCACCTGCGGCAATTCAATAAAAGTACAATAACAAACAGTAACAGTATATTGTATGATACAATACAATATTTAAATAATATAACAAAATTTTATAAAGAAACAGTAACACACTATACAGCAAAAAAAATTATATAATACATAAGAAATATAAAATACAATTATAAAGAAACAGTAACACACTACACAGCAAATAAACAATATAATACATAAGGAATATAAAATACAATTATAAAGAAAGTAACACAGTATGAAGCAGTAATTGACTAAGCTTAAAAGCTGTAAGGAATACATATACATAAATACAAGATATAAAATTAAGGCATGCAAATATAAAATGAAATACATAATCCCTAATTTATACAAAAAACAATTATAAGAAATAGTTAAACAGTATACAGAAATAGACTGTAATTGACTAAACCAAAAGCAATAAGGAATATAAAATTCATATATTCATGATATAAAATTAAGGCAAGTAAATACAATATTGAATTACATGATAAGCAATATAAAGATACATAACATAGTACACAGTAAGAAATTGACGATATCAAAAGTCAATAAAGAATACATGTACTTGTATACAAGATAAATATCTAAAATATATTCTTTTAAAAACTTCTTAACAGCGATCATAATAATAAAAATTGACGCAGACAAAGTCGCGGGCAACAGCTAGTTTTGTATAGAACTGAAAATGAAATTGATAAGAAATGCGGTATAAATAGATTCATCATTTGTTTTGTCTACTAAATTATAAAACCATAACCTAACTATTGTGTTATACAGCGTAGTTATTTGATACATTAAATTATTTGCATTGAACGAATTTAATGCTTCTATTTTAAATGTTGAAAGATAAACTCTTTAGAACTGCAGTTTCGGAAAAAAAAATTTTGAGGAAAACAAACCCTTGCTGGACAGTTTGAACTTGCGAAGCGACAATGGGAGGAACCCGGTAGTTCACAACAGCCCTATCTCCATCAACTTCCAATTTCCTACCGATTGCAGTTCGTAAACAATTTTCTGCACGGATGGCGTTTACCTCAATTGATAATGGATGGTCAAACCATTTTCTTTTTGCGGAGTGCACAGAATGGACCGAATACGACTTTCAATTTAGGATGATTAAGGGGTCAACCTTTTTTTTGTTTTTATTACACTAAGCACACTTACACACAAATACATCTAATATATATTATATATATATATAATATATATATATATATATATATAATACAATTAGTGAATGTGTAAGAATGTGATAATTGGATTGATAAACTCTTGTAAAGAAGGTAGCACTTGAAAATTTGAAAATAGTATAGAATTTCGATCAGCATTTGATGGAAACATTTATTTTAGATAAGATTCCTTGAAAATAGAATTATAAATTAAATTATTATATTATCATCAACAATCACTTAGGTTAATAACTTTTTCATTACTCTGAATTACCTTCTACATTTTCGCTTATTTGAAAACCTTCTTTCTAAAATATTAAACTTTGGATTGCTTATATATTTATGATACAATTCTCATTGTCTGAGAAAAATATTTATACATTTTTCCTTTATTCGTTTATCAAATATTTTTGTATATGATCATGTCTATATTAACTATGAGAAATGATTAATATTTTTTAAATAATAATTTTAAAGAGGGTATTTAAGTCCTTTTAAGAATATTGGAATTCAACCTTGGAAAAGGTTGAATTTGACTTGAAAATGCTATATATATATGTTTAAGAGTAAATATGGATGATACGGAGTGCAGATGTATGATGGGTAGGTATTTGTAGAAAAAGACACGATTAATAAAATAATTAATTTAAATGTTGAAATAAGATTTAAAAAGGTTAGGGATATCATAAAAATATAATAGTTTTACAGATACTTGAAAATGTACCTAGAGGCCGAAACGTTGTAAGGTGGGAAAGTTAAATAAAGCAATCAACTTCTTTTGGAAACGACCAAATATATATCTTACAAATAATATGAATATGTTATATTGAAATTTTATTAATTACCGTAAATATCATAACTTAAACTTTATGAATTCCAGGTATTATGATTTAAGTATTTCCTCTGAATTTCCTAATTATAACAAATTTTGCCCCTTAGTTCCCCGCTATGGATCGAAATGATTATAAATTGAACAAAAAATCTAAATTTTACATGAAAGGGAAGGTAAGATCATTAAGGCGGCAATTTATGGGCGGGCGAAAGGGTGGAGGCGGGGCCCTCTATTAACAGGAAAAAAGGCTAATGCATCTTACTAATTAATAAAGTTCATCTCCGCTCATAATTAAATCCACCCTTTTCTATTAATATTTTAAACTGCCAACGGGAAAAAAATACCGGGACCTTTCCTCAAATTTGCGATTCATGTCGCTTCATTAATGGAATGAAAGGCCCTTTTTAAGGAGATATAATAAAATATGGAGAAATCTGATATCGTTTGAACTAAGAACAATTCGATTAGTATTAAATGTATAAAATCGGGTGAAAAAAACTATAAAGTTAGTTGTTAAAATTTTTAATTTAATTGTCAAAATTATAACTTATATGAAAAAAACTTGTTTACTCCAGAAGACCCTAAATTGTGATGATGAATCATTCTTATTCAACAAAGTGTGTCTTGTCCAATTCATAAGGTGGTGTAGTTACAGAAGTAACTCTCTACAATATGAAAAATAGTTTTTCAACAAATTGACAAGTGGATTTAAAAAAAAAAAAAATACCTAAAAACTGATAAGATCAACTGACAGCGCTTATTACGTAACCTGTTTTTCTCAATTCCTGTGGGTATTACGGGAACTAGGACGGTGTAAATCGAGACATTTAAGTGTTTAAAGTGTTTTGATTGCTCCGATTTCCTGATACATGGCTTTTTTCCATGTTCAACTAGCTCTGATATATAAATAAAATCAACCCAGACGATAAATCAATCATTTATATGTAAGCATAATTAAATGTTTAACAGACTGTGATTTGTAAAGTTCCATGCACTTTTTCCCTACCCTTTAGAATAAGCTTAAAACGAAACCGAATACCTAATATTCGGTTCAATTCGGATTTTAAATGTATATGTATAATTATACGAGTATTATTTACTCGTATTATTAGTATACCTAATTAAAATTTTACTGGGATCACCTGTAGCAGGGTGGCTAGCATAACAGCCTCTTATGCCAAAAGATCACGGGTTCAAACCCGTAATTGGTAATAGGATATTTTAATTGGAGTAAAAAACCTTATTTATGTCGTTCTTCGGAGGGGACTTAAAGAGGTTGTCCCGAGCCTTTGCGATGTCAGGTACTCGTAAAGATCCCTGTCCTAATAAAACCTGGATAGGCAAAATTTAGGACTCCCACTGTATCATCGTCCGATTAGCCACAGCAGCATAAAGTGACATTAAACGAACAAACATAAATCTTACTAACGTATCTACAGACAATATTTTATGCACTTTTTATAGAATCTTGGACTAGAAACTAAACGTTTACATGCTCTGCTGTTAAATTGTCCTGATGTTACAGCAATGTTTGATATGTTGATATTCAAAAGGTATAACCGATAATGAAAGTACTCCAAGATGTTACATACCGCGCTAATTTGAAAATGGAATAAATACAATTAATCCCTGTGCTGGTTGAAGGAAGTCAGTCCCGCGGAACCTACTGGAAAACCGAGATTCAGACTGCTAAAATCAAAGGAAGATTATCGGATCTTAAATCAAATAAACGTGAATACGCGTTAATCGAACACTGGGATCGAAGGCAGGATGTATCAACTATTCTAGTTTGGGAGTGGTTCCCCTGACTACCGGGTCTCACGATTAGCATATTATGTAATAACACATAGAGCATAGGAAATTTCTCACCATGTCTAATTTACAAATCAATGCATGCTATGTAATACTTGCATTTATTGGTATAGCTGATATTATATCTTAAAATGAAAGAAGATGGCCCCGAGACCTTCTCGAATGTATATTTTATAATTGCTGCCAGTGAGTATTTTTTCTTAGTCTGGTTTATGTCTATTATCTTTTAGTATATTTACTATTTGTGTAACGTAATATAGATGTTCATTTCAATAAGTATAAAAACAATGAAATAAATATTGTCATGTCGATACATTTATTAATTATACTTTTGGAATCGGAGTAAGCTATATAAGAAAATCCTAAAATAATTTAATTATGAAATATTACCTAAAACGAGGCACCTATGCTTCTATCTCTAGTTTCGGTTCTGCTTTTATAATATTTATAGTAATGTTATTCACATCGTATATATATATTCTTAGATATTGAGTATAACATAATAAAATTTTAAAATGTACAAATAAAGCCTTAGGGATGATGAAGAGTAAATAAATATAAAATATTTTATATATACACAATATCTGATAAAAATTTCATCCGCTTCTATATCAGCTTATCCTATTAACGGTTTCGACTATTATTAAATGAGGAATAAACGATTTTGATCTAAGATGCTCTTTTGTTAAGCCGATGTGATTTATGACCGGATATTTAGACATAGATTATGGATCTATCTGAACAAAAGATATTCGAGAAATAGGAAATAAGGCTATAAATATTATTCCTTGCTTCAAAAGATCTATTTTTCACGTTTACCCGTTGCTTGATGTTGTTTTGGGCTTGATTAGCTTTATCCCATATCTATAAAACAATATTTTCTTAGTTTCTTCTTATTCCTTTATAAGAAATAAAAATACATCTCTATTTTCATGCGCTCCTCATACATCTCTGACATTAATTCTTAGGAATTTTCTCCCATCAGGCATCCACCATGTCTTCAGTTAAATCCTTTGAACGCTTTCTACAGGTTCTCATTTTTCAGACACTTGAATTATTACATTCTTGATAAAACTGATATATTCTTCACCTGAGGCTCTAATTGATAGGTTTTTAAATTCCTCCTTGAGAAATATTTTCCATATATTAATCAATATTATGCTATGTTTTTGACCGGCTGCTTTTCTAAGGCAGCGGTAGCTTCAAAAATTAGCCTACTTACTATATTTAGTCAATATATAAACTATATTTAATGATACCATTGGATCTCCTTTCCAATGGTATCGTGTTTACCAATCCAATAGGTGGCATGCTGGGTAAGATTTTAAGTAAACAAGATTCAATTAATACATTACTATAATTAATAATTTACACATATCCATTATATTAACACATTGCCTAGAACTCTGATTGAGAATACTGAGGGACATTTTCACTACTACATTTGCCATACAATATTACAAATAACGAGATACCTTTAAAATGCTGTCGGCTGGCGAAGGTGGAATCATCTTAAGACGTCCATTCTCTGCTTCATCCTCCAGCTGCTCTCAGGCCCGACGGCCACCTCCTCTTCTTGTAGATGGAACGCGACTCACACTTCTTGAGGATAAAACTTGACTGACTCATCGGTTCTTCTCTCTCATTCTTGTCACCTCGGGTGGGCCGAGATGGGAAGTACCGGTTGGCGGTATAGCCTTTGTGCTATTATTCTTATCTTTTCACGACTCTTAATATTCTTGTTGCCCGCCGCTGGGGGGAAACTACCACAGGTTTCTGATACCGCTGGGGGGCCCATACCGATGGGAAATCTAGAAGGCTAGGTAAACAACTTTTTATGTTTTGCCGACGAAGGTTCATTATCTTTAATTGTTTAATATTAAAATTATTTAGTAATGACCTCCCTCAAGTATCCTCAATACATTACAATTAAAAATTCATCCATTCCTTTTATTTTAAGTTAATTTTCCCAATATAATTAGAAAGTCCTATAAAAATGAGCATTTGGGCTCTGTAATACCTCCCGTATTCAATCCTTACAAGCCAAAATCAATCGGTCATTTTGTGACAAATCAAATTATCCATAATGACCGCAATATTCCTTTTGTAACAGATCTTCCCCAAAAATGATATACCACTTTTTTTTTTAAACTCAATACCCATACAAATTCACTTGTCCGTGACATAACTTTTTGAGATATTAATAACCTTCCAACGCGATTGAAAAAATTTAACCTTTAAATAAAATAGAAGTGCTATTTATGAGTAGTTCTTTTGTTAGCCATTTTAATGTCATATATTCTTATTTATTATTAATTAATATCTTATTTTATTATTCAATAACACAGTTGTAAATTGTGAATATGGTTTGTTTTATTCCCTAATTGGTAATTATATATATATATATATATAATTTTGTATCAATATTTTATTAGTTTTAACTTATGTTCATATAACTATTCTTAAGTGACATATTTCCAGTTTTTCACCGGTTTTTTTATTAATTAAAAGCTATATGTTTATTTTCCTGCATTTAAAGTTGAAATAATAAATATAAAACTAACCTGATATGAAAAGTGCATCTTTATAGGCAGTTAAACAACGACAAAATTTTCAATCATTTATAATATGAAATGGCAAACATTTAAAACAAAATTAAGTAACGAACTAATAAAAAATAAATAAGAAGAACCTTTCTGAGCAAACTGAACTCTATTCAGTTTATCGACATAAGCTCTTGGCTCCAAACGCTAGGTCGTAAAATGTTATCTATGATCGTCTTATATTTTTATGGACACTTCTTCTAAGGGTCGGGTAATGGCGGGCTGTTGTAGGGTTCTGGTGCCAGTATAATGCGCCTGTATTGCATTGTCTTATAATACAAAGTTATAAAATACACTTAATTTAATTAACCTATAAAATTGAGTAGGGCAAATTTTAAATTGAATTTTCAAGTAATTATGTGTATTAATAAATGGAAGTACCATTTCATCTACTTTTCTAGTCATGCCGATATCTCAAATGTGACCGTGGTTGGAAAGCTGAAACGTTTCCCGGTGGTTCGTCTTAGATGTGCAATAAAGCTGAGTTTGAATAAAATCTTCCTCTCTGGGGCTGGAATAGAAAAAATATATATATATATATATATATATATGTATTTCTAAAATATTTATCAAATTTCCTTAAAAACTATCAATTCGCATTTAAATCATAATCTCAAATCTATCATTCAAGATACTTAGATATTTATCACAAAAATATAAAAGCATATTAAGATTCATATTCAACTTTTTTGTGTAGGCTTCCTTGAAAACACGTTCAATTGTTATTGGATTTAGGTTTATTATTTCTGATAATGAACCATTGTAATTTAACAAAAAAAAGAAAAAAAAAAGAAATATATATATATATATATATATATATATATATATATATATATATATATATATGGGCTTATGTTTCAAGGTACGTAGAATCCGAATAACGAATAAAAAAAAAAAAAAAAAAAAACCCGTCCTCTATCCGAAGCTTTTCTCCGAAACTCCTTTTTCGAAATTTGGCACACGATGATTTAATTACCTGAACTCGGACATCAGCCGATTGGTTTTAAAATGGCTGACCGTTAAAAAAAGATTTATTTCAATAACAGTTATGCTTGAAGATAGAACATATTTTTATAGTGTTTTATAATAAAGAAACAAAAATTCATTTTAAAAAAGAAAATTACAAATTTACTCCAATTAGTTATTTAAAAAAGAAAAGAGAAACATATGTATACAGTTTTAGAATCAGTATAGTACAATAAAAAGAGAAAAAATATTGATCTATATATTCAAGTCATAAATTTTAAGTGATGTAATGCCCCGAAAACCTTTTTGTGGATGATAGATAAACCTAAATATTTTCGAAATCAAGAGACAAGGATGAATAAAATAAAATAAATAAAAATGAAATTTTTATGGTCAAGCCACAACTTATAAGAGATGTAATTACCAAATAACTCGGTTATTGTTAATGATGGAGAAAAAATTTAAAGTGTTCTGGAATCAGGAATTTTTATTTGAATTATTTGAATACAAATTAAAAGAAGTGGCATTAAGCAATATCATATGCCCCAGAATACCTACCCCTTGATTTAATTTCTCCGCCTTCTTTCATCCATTTAATTTATAACCCCTTCGTATAAGTACGCCCCAAATTCTAGAGCCAGAGCACTCTGTTCCAAAATGTTATGATAAATTTATAGTATATTATATTAGTAAGAATGATATGTCCCAATCGTCAAAACTAATAAAGTTACATGAGTTTATTTAAATGTGTGATTCAATAACTAATAATATGCTATCGAATTAGTCACTCGTATCTCTATCTGCTGTTATCAGTTAGCAGTCAATGCTGCATGGGAACAAAAAGAACAAGCAAACAAAAAATAAGCTTAATGAGTTCTAAGCTACTAATTGCATATTAATTGTGCAAATAAGATAACCCGCCCTCTCCTTAAAGCAAACTCTCACCAGACTTAGTATCAATTGAGGCTATCTTAAACTTAATTTAGACGCTTCTATAATACAATTTATACTTTATCATTTTATTATTGTATTCCGGTCTCGAAAACCTTAGAAATGCAGTATTATAATTAATTTTGATAACAATTTTAAAATAAATTAATGTTTAATAATTAATTAAACTCTATGGTAAATTGGTCACAGGATTATGAAAGTTTTCCATTTCATTCCAAAATTTGATGATACAATTTTGTTTTGTTTTTTAAAGAAAAAATTTTTTTTTCCTAGC
Source organism: Piezodorus guildinii (assembly GCA_023052935.1). Lineage (NCBI taxonomy): Eukaryota > Metazoa > Arthropoda > Insecta > Hemiptera > Pentatomidae > Piezodorus > Piezodorus guildinii. The sequence goes on along the minus strand of CM041294.1, from coordinate 125,754,272 downwards.
GCCTAGCTATTTAGTTGATACATTATATATTAGGAAAAGGCTTTCGAGATCAAGACACCATGGTAAACAAAGAAAAAAATAATCTTATTTTTTTAAACCAAAACTTATAAGTGATGCCATTTTCCGGTAACTCAGTTATTATTTAATGATAGGGAAAAAAATGTAATATGTTCTGTAATTTTAGAATTTTCATTTGAATTATTTGAATGAAAATTAAAAGAAAAGCAACAAAGAAGTCCAGTACAAATGCTTTGGGTTTATTATTTTAAATAATGAACATTTGTAGTAAAAAAAAAAAAAAATTTACCCCTCCTCAAAGTTTGATGGTTTACGTATCAAAATAAGAAGAGCCGGAATAACGTAATATATATAAATATGAATATAAAAATCCATCTGACCGCTGTAATGAATAATAATAAATTAAAACCAAATTATTAAAAAATAATTAATTTTTTTTAACAAAAAAATAATCATTGAAATCGGTTCAGAAATAGTAGAAGTTTAACCAATTGTGTAGTAATTTGTAGCGTAGGTAATTTCGAAGAATGTCATTTTTTTCTTACAATTGGGTGTTGTTGCTTTTTTTTAAAAAAACTTATTTTTTTACACTGAAGATGTTCTATTATTATTAGATATTTACCTATATTAAATATATATTACCAAATCTCATTTTTGTCTATTATTATATTTTATCAGTGGTCATTATCATATTAGTATAACTGAGACATCTCTGTTCCACATCCATTTATTTTCTATTTAATATTTCTTTAAACGTTTATTAATTTTTTCTTTCTGCTATCATTTAATTTTCATTGATTTTTTATTTATATATTTTTTTTTTATTCATTTCAACATATTTGTGTTGTAGCCAGTTCGATTTCATCTGAACCTAAAATAGAGTGCCGGATGAAAAATGATTCTATCTTATTGTTCGGTCATTGTCATTTATTCAGTCATCCCTCCTCAAAAACCCACCACCATTTATAAAAGATTAAATTATGTATAATTATATGCAAATACAGAAGAATTGTAATTTCCCTTTTTTTTCTTTTTTAAAATCTTGACTTGCAAGTACAATAAGCAAATGAAGAATCATGTTTGAATGTTGACACGTGAGGCATGAGGATGGCATCAGTACCCACCAGCATGCCTTTTCTGACATGATCAACCATTAATTATTTCAGGAGATCTCGCATCCAACACCTTTTTAATCTTCTGCTCGAATTCATAGGCATGTCGGTTTTAGGTATATCTCTTATTTAATATGAATGAATGAATAAAGCCTTTATTGCAAGGATAACATTTAAATTATAATATTTACTTTTTAGTTCTGATATAATTTCTAATATAATCTAATAAAAAGTTCTCATATAACTGAAAAAAAATTAATTTACATTTTTATTAAAAACTGTTTATTTTTGCATTATTTTTTATTTCTCATTTTATTTTTTCATTTATTTATTTATTTATTCTACATTATTTTTAGAATTTATCTGTTTATTCATTTTGATAGTATATTATGTTAGTTTAATTTTATTTAACTCTAAGTCTCAAAAGTTCATATTTCCTATTCATTTTAAAAGGACTTGTCCCTGAATAAATATTTTTTTTATTATTATTATATAATGTTAACCAAATTATTTATCTTTCTCTGGTACTCATCCTCAATTCAAAGTGTCAATCTATTTTAAAGTAGCAAACGTTTTTTATTTTTTATTTATTCTGAAACAGAAACTTATAAATCAAGCGAAGAATGTTTCAGAACAAATATAAATTTCCCCCAGCCGCGCTGATAACTTTATCTCTAAAATCGCTTCCTTGATGCTGGGAGCTGTGATGTATTCCTGGTTATTTACCCTAGAACTTTACCTAAGTGCTTTCCTCTAACTTTCTTCAACTTCAGCACTGCCTCCTTTATCGTGTGTCTCTTCCTCTCAAGTTCTCGGGATGGAACAGTTCAACATCGCGGTTGATAACACTGCCTTCGTCGAACAAGCAGCTATTTTTTTAAAACAATAACCGAAAAATGTTACAGTTTTACCTCTCTCAAAGAAGGTCAGCGGGTAAGGTCTTCGCCACAGTTTCAAGTAGGTACTTAAGATTATAAATGGTTACAATAACTATAATTATCTTATATTATTTACCTCAGTCATTGCAGTCGACTGAGATGAGATCAAAAGATGATAAGAAAAAAAACAAACTTTGTTCCCATTTTATGTATGGCCTTCAGTCTAAACCGTCAAAACATCATTATTCCTTATATAATCCTTGTTCTCTCAAGATTGTTGTTTTCTTCTTAAATTCCTTTAACTATGCCTATATACGAGTATCTCAAGTCTTAAAGTAGAAATAGGAAAGAAGTTGTTAAAAAAAAAAATAAATAAATAAATAAATTTCATTAATGCATAACTTGAAAAGTGTTCATTTATTTGTTGACCAAAATATCGTGTTTTATATGATGCTAATACTTTCTTTATTTAAATAATAATATCAAATTCAATAATAAAAGGAAATGCACAAAAATATAATTTGATTTGTTTTATGGGTTAATAGATTCCGTCAATGATTTTTGTATTAAGAGATATTAAATTATTTTAAGCTGGAAAGCGTTTCTTATGTAGCATACTGCTTTGTTCGTCTAAGGTTCTGGCAGTGGTAGGTTTCTCAACATGTGTATTATGCTTTTTTTATTTTTACATGAAGGTGCTTGTATTAAATAATACAGTAGTGAATTGCATTTTTTTTTTTAAATTTTATTTATTTATGTCACAGTGTTGAAGGAGGAGATGCCTTTTCTTCATTAAAGGATACTAGAGAACTAATCCCTAATTTCTTCTTCCTAGATGGGGAATTAGTAGGGAAGCACTGTTTTTGTGAGGATTTGGTAAAACTACATCCTTTCCTCTGACAAATTAATGAAGAGTTTGGGTTGCTTCATTCTCAATTTTGAGCTCCAGTATTTCTTGCCATATCTTAATTTTACACTTTGATATATAATGCTTATAAATTTGTTACCGAAGGGTATCGGAAAGGGAACACTCGACCCTCATTAAGATCCTTGGAGGAGGTAGTTATTCCATCGCTGGGGAAACCTTAAAGCCCCAACCCTTGGGATGTTGAAACGAATCGAGAGGACTCTAATTACAGGAGGCAGTACTCCACTCCTGCTTTGGTTAAGTTAATTGAAAGGCTTTCGGATCAAAGGTGCCCGTGGTTTTATATATTGTCTCTTCTAGCACAAGTTGGCTTCATTATTAGTTCCATCTCTACAAAGGTATTTACTTATGTGGTCCACAATATCAGCTCTTATAAATAAATCCTGGTTCTGACAAAGGCATATTGGCTGTTTTCTTATTTATCACGTAAGTTTCTTCTTCTTTGTCATGCGGCCGAATGATTTTTGGTGGACTACTAGCATTCAGACACGGAAATTACCGTCTCTAGTTTAAATAACAATAAAAAATAGATGGGATTTACTCGTTTTACAGATCTTAAAATTATTACTGATCCATATCAGTTTTATACACTAATTAAAAAGTCCTTGTAAATCTATCATACATAGAAATAATCGGGAATCAGTTGTCTAAAAAATATTTTAATTTTGACGTTTCAGCTCAAACCTATGGACCATCTTCAGAGTATCAGTGAGCCATGTCAAGCATAAACTGCGTTTATATATATAACTTGAATTTATACTTGACAGGCCCTGATACCCAGATGATGGCTTACATGTTCTAGCTGAAACGTCAGCAAAAGGAAAATATTTTTTCTGTTATTACTTTTTTATTAATAAGTATTATACTTATACTACTTATACTTATATATTGGGTTGATGCAAAATTAATGCAGGTTTTTAGTAGGTTTTGTAAATACGCCATATCTTTACTTTAACCATATATATTTAATCAAAATAATTTCCATCTGAATCAATACACTTTTGCCAACGTTCAACAAGCTTTCTTATTCCACCAGAAAAAAAATCCGAATCCCTGGACTCAATGAAATCACGAAAAGAATTTTCAATGTCGTCCTGGTTTTGAAAATTTTTCTCCCTCAAAAAGTTGTCCAGATGCCTGAAAAAGTGGAAGTCTGTAGGAGAGAGGTCAGGTGAATAAGGCGGATGTTGGAGAACTTCGTAGCCCAACTCGTGCAGTCGTCGAAGCGTTGGTTGTGCAACGTGTGGTCTGGCGTTACTACTGGCACCCACTTGGCCAACTTTTTTACCTTACAATTGCTTCCAAGTGGCGTACAACTGTGGATTGGTTCACACCGAGTTCCGCCGCCATTTCTCGTGTGGTTTTGGTTGGGTCTTCTTCCACTTTTGACCTCAGCTGGTCGTTGTCCAGAGCAAGATGACGGCCCCGACCTTCCTTGTCTTCGAGGTCGAAATCTCCTCTGCGAAACTTCTGGAACCAACGCTGCACCGTGCACTCATTAATAGCCCCCTGACCCCACACTTCATTAATATTACGAGCCGTTTGCGCAGCGCTGCGCCCTAATTTAAATTCGTAAAAATAAATTTGACGAAAATCGCACTTTGACATTTTCGATTCAAGACCTTTGAACACACTGAACAAAACGATTTTACTAAACAAATTCATAGTGAAAGAGAGGGTATTAGATAAGGTTTGTTTTGGTATAATAATGATCAATGTTAGGATTAGCTTTGTTTACACAATTGGAATTAAGATATTGCAATAGAGGAAACCTGCATTAATTTCGCATCAGCCCAATACTTTTATTATTCTTTTATTAATTTTATTTTTTATAACTTCCTTATTGTTTCTACCTATTGTGATTTCTGTTACGACTTAATCATATTTTGGTTATATCTTTAATTATTGATATCTACAGATGATTAATTAATACTTAGAAAAATCATCATTATGGTATTGATACATTCATGTTTATAATTATTAAAATAGAAACTGTCACCCAACATATTTGTTCTATTTATATAACAATTTCAACATTCGACTATACATCCTAAATGTAAATTTTTTGCTGTTTTTATCTAAACGAAATTTTACGTTTCCTTGAAATCAAAGACTTCCTGTCCCACTGTATCCTTTGATAGCATTCCTCTTTTCTCTGTTGAATAGATCTGATAACTTGGACTTTTGAAAACTTTTAACATGGAATACTCATATACGACTCGTTTTCATCATTATCAACTCTTACTAGATAAGCCCTCAAACTATCTATCTAACAACAAAATGCTCATCTACAAGGCTATCATAAGGCGATCTGGAATTACATAGTTGCGTTTTGAGGCTATACGAAACCACCGAATTCCTCTTTTATCCAATCCTTACAATTCAAAATTCTCCGTAAAATCATTAGGCCCCCTACTTCTCACAAATAAACTCATACATAATGTTCCACATACTGCTGATCTGGCCTAACCTCTACGCCTAACTCCATTCCCACTCTAACCTTCTAGTTTCTAACCTGGCACCTTCTTCGATTCCTGATAATCTGAAAAGAAAATGTCCTCGAGATCTTCTCGTTTAGAATATTTTGTAAGTGGTACTAATGAGTAGCTTCTCTTCAAGTTTGGTTCATGTCTACCATCTTTCAGCATATTCACCAATTGTGTTATGTAATGCAATTGTAAATATCAATGATAAACTAATTATTAAAATATTTTAAGTAAGATAACATACACAAAAGCAGTCCGTTTTCGTTTTTTTTTTTTTTTTTTTATAAATGAATTTATGTATCTTTCGGGGTCTTAGGCACCATATTTCATTCATTCCAATATTCATCAGTAAAATTTTGAACAAAATTCTATTAAGGAATTTTACGATTACTAACACGTTTTTATTTGTTGAAAAATGTCATATTGAGAATCATCACCTTATTATTATATTATTCATTTAATTAAATATTGGTCAAGCTTGTGCTTATTTTTCTTCTAAAAAAAAATATTATTAATTAAATGTTTACATTTTAAATTTTTATGTCTATGTACTAATTATCTATCTTATTTCCATTTTTAATAATTTTGATAAAAGAAAGTATATTAGTCGTTAGTTGAACGTACTATATTCTCTTCTATTTATATCTTTAAAACTTCAAAATAGACAACTGAATACGCCTCACAGATTTACGATTCAACTATAATTCGCCAATTTACAAAAACTCCAATATTTTCAATAAAAAATTGTAAGACTCATTAATACAGCTTCTTTGAAAGTAAACACAAAAACCTTTTTTAGAAAAAAACTCATTTTCTTCTCTGTATTTTATTATGAATTGTTTGAATTTTCGATTTTTCATATTACTCCAATCTGCTGTTGACTTCGCCATGAATGGTAATAGTTTCCTGCGATAAAATAATGACTGTCGTTGTATTATTTTTATAAATCAATCCTTTATGACAAGAAGACACACTTACGATAAATAGTAAATGGTTTAGTAATTAATGTAATTGATTAACAAAATTACATAGTTGATTTTTTTTAGACAATATTTAATTTCAATGTCTGTTTTATATTATTCTCAGACAATTGATATTTTTGATGGTTTGATTTCGGAGTTATTTACTTTAAACCTTGACGGAAGTTTCTTCTTTCATTTCTAAAACGAATAAACTATACCCATTTTTTATCTCGATTGAATTCGATATTTAACCGTTTTTTTTTCTTTTCATATATTTTGACAAGCACTTTGAGATTGCTTGACAACCTTGCTAGAATTGGAGCTGATACCTGTGACGGCAATATCATGGCCTAAGTCCGATACTGTGGCCTTGCCGTATTCGGTTCCAACTATTGTAGCAGAATATATCGAAAACAAAACGACGGATAAAAATGCTTCTAGTGGATCACCACAGGTGAGAACTTCTGTTCTTTTAATTAAGTACTAATTTTAATAAGACAAATGTTTAGATTTAGTAGAGAAGATAGATAAAGCAAATGTTTTAAGAACATGAGCACAAAATAGAAGCGAAGTTACTGCTCCAACCGGAAAGAGAAGATTGCATGTAACATGCTATACCTCTGATAGAATCCCAGTTCTACTTTAATAGCTTTCACAACTTTTATTGACTAGTCTTGTTATATACTTCTAGGTAAATTCTGTCCCTCATGAACAAGAAATAGTTCTGTTAAACAAAACTAATAATCTCATTATAAACTTATATAAATATACAATATAACAGTTTTTGATTCTTTTTTTCATAAAAAATGTTACCTTAGTAATTTTGTCCGACTAACATATATCATGGATATGTCTATATAAAATTTACTGTTTTTTTTCATTCCGGCGAAATTGAGTATTCGAAAGGACGGGCGAATCGAACAAGTATAGAAGGTACAAAAATAAATAAAATAAATAAATAATCTTATAACAAAATTTATTTTTAATCATCTATATACATTTAGACATTCGTACATGGGTAAATTTATCTATTTCAAGCAATAATCTTTGTATTTATTCTTTAACGGTAGGTCCTAGCGTCAAATGATATGTAACAAAAATATTCTCCACTGAATTTTTGACTAGGTAACTACCGTCACAATTTTGATTCGAGTGACCCGAACTAAAAAAAGAACGTGACGAAAAAGCCTTATAAAAAAATTAAGAAAAATGGAACTTTTTTTCATTTAAACAATATAGCTTCTGAACGGTATCGGGTCCTGGCGTTGAATTATATTTAACAAAAAATCTGCTATTGAAAAAAGATCATAGCTATACCTTTCATAGTAATAGGAATCAATAACATAAAGAGATTAATTACAAAAACGATTATATCTTAACTACGTTAAAGAATTTAGACAAGGTGACTTACGCTAAAAGACATATATATCAAGAGAAAAGAAAGAAAAATACATCGCGAAAGTATATCTAACATATTTTTTTTTTCAACCAATATAATTAAATAAAAAGGATGACCTGTTCAGTTGATATAGCATTACAGCATTTTATGCCTAAGGTCGCGGGTTCAAACCCGGCAGATGGCCTAAGGATTATTTAAAGAGAGTAAAAAATTCTTGGTTATTCCATCCTTGGAAGGAAAAGCAAAAAGTGGGGCCGGAACCTGTGCGATGCCAGATACTCCTTAAAAAATTATAAGTTATTATTCTTAATAGTGTATGAATGTAGTATGTATGATATCATTCAGCACTACTATTAATGTCCAAATTGGGACAGATTGTAAAATTTTCTCAATAAAAATTGTTGTTGAATTATTCTTAATAAACCTGAATAGGCAAAGTTGGGGTGGCATTATCCGATTATCCTCAACAGAGTAACGTGAGGTTAAATAAATTAACAATACGAACTATAAATTTATCATTTTAAGCACCATTCAAAGATGTTTTTAATAATCTCTACGTTAAAAATATCATATTTATATCAAAAAGAAAAGGAGAGAAAACTCGAGTAGGGAGTGACGAAACACACTATTTTTATGTAGGTTAAACTATTAAAACCTAAAGAAAACAAAGGTAAACTAGAAGTGAATTGTGAACAGGTGCTTGGAGATTGTTTAATTTTTCATAGGATTCCCACCATGATGGTATTGAATATTTTATTACTTCTCAAGGTAGCAGATGGAGGCCGGGGAGCAATTTAGATGACAGGGGCCCTTACTTATTCGAAACCAATATTTTTAATATCGGTTTTAATATTACCTTCCCTGCTTCCCTCAGGGCCCCGCATTAGGGAGAACATGGGAAAAATTGTAGTGAAAAATCTCTACAACAATGGTTTATAATAGTTTCGTGTAGCTTCAACAGATTTGCGATTTTCATTTTGATTTTTTTGTATTATCGAGAATATCATCTTAAATTTTAATCCGTTCAATTTTTTTTAAACAAATAAAAAAAAAAATTACACTTCTTTATAATCTGATTTAAAACTGTATAAGAATTATTTGAACATGGAATGATTCGGAATGTGTACAAAATTTGATTATTGTAAATATTTTAAATCTTATAATTATATAGTGGCAAATGGCCATTTTTTCTTAAATATAAATTGACAGTGTGGCTGGTTTACCTGCTTTAAGCTCTTTGATTAATTGCTATAGATATAAGGTATAATAATTGCCTACTCAGTTATATACATTTTTATATGAGGGTGTATATAATTATACGAAGGTATATATAACTAATCGGAAAAAAATAAATCATTGTATAATAATTTGCAGCTTTTCATCTATATATAAATACATGTGCTATACACATATAATATATTTATGATTTGGAGGATTATTTCCAGTTTTTCTCTTTATCGTTACCTATATTTACTTACCAGTTTTACGAAAATACACGTATAGACTCTACAGTAGTTATAATCGAAAATAGATAAAAATAAATTAAAAAAATTCCTATTATCTCTGAGAAATACGGCTAATTATATTTTAAACGAATTTTATAACTAACTAAAGGAGCTTTTGTGCTCAACTAAACCATGAAATTCTTCTCGTATCCTTACAATCCAAAATCTTTCGAAAAATCCTCAAAGCTCCTCATTTGGTTACGAATAAACTCATCCGTAAAGACCTCAATGTTTCCCATGTTGTTGACTTGGCCCGAACCAGGTACCACTCCTGTTATGAACGATTCCATTCCCACTCTTACCCATTAGTTTCAATCCTTGCTTCCTCGAATAATTCTACGAGGTGTCTGAAAAGAAGATGGCCCCGGGAGCTTTTCGTTTAGCACAGTTATTGAAGAGCTACTAATGGGTAGTATCCTTAAAAGTGAATCATAACTTAGTTTAATATAGTATCTATTTTACTAGATGTATTTTAAAATAAATTTGTAAATATCATTATATATTTTTTTTTAAACTAAAGGGAAAATAACAAAAAGATGTTTTATGTTTTTTTTTTTTGGAACATAAGAATACTAGTATAGATGTGTAATATACCGTTATGAAAATTAATATTTTAGAGAAAATGTTATTTTATATACAAACTTATATGATTACTGAGCATGAAAATTTTATATTATTTAATGTAAAACATATGTTTCCAGCGATACTGAATATAATCTTTAAGCTTTTTTTAATTCTAACTTTATTTAATAGTTCTGAAATTGATGTTACCAAGGTACGTGAAGGACGTGTGTTGCCTGCACCAGATTTTTATCATTGGTGCTTGTGGATGTTTTTTATAAATATAGAATTTAATCGACTGGGATCACTGCTCAATAAAAAAAAATAATAATAAAACGGCGGACTTTAGTTTACTTGCTTATTTCTAATTAAAAATCTCTTAGGAAACGTAGACTATTGTAATTGATATATTCTTAACACGATTAAAATATTGTAATGAATTATTAACATTTAAAAAAAAATGTATACTAATATCAAACGAAGATTTATTTTTTAATTTCGTTCTCGACAGAACCATATTATTTAGCAATCAACAGAATGTTCAGGTTAGGCATGATTTTGGCTACCTCCGGAGCTAAGTAGATAGCCTGATTTAGTCATTAATTTATCTTCAATAAAACATAACCCATCCCTGATGTTTTGTATCCAATAAGGATGTTTATTATTACCAGAGTATTCCAAGAAGGACAGAAATATTAGCCAATTAGACCTCCATTTCCTACGTGGAAGTCCAATCTCCCAGTTGACCTATCCATTATGTTCATTATTAAGCTTAACGACGCTTTCAGGGAAATAGAAAATATGGTCAATAACACAGGGCGACACCGATTTCGTGGCACAATGTTGCAATCTGGATAAATTCAGTCATCCAACAATGTGACGGATTTCACCAGATAAAACAAAATAATTCTATTTCAAAGAAATAAATCGATAACTTCTCTCCCACTAAAAAAAAAATAAAATAACAAAAAAAAGCGCAGGAAATTTTTACAAAAGGGTTTATTATTTCCAAATCATTGTTCTAGGGCAATGATTCCCAACAAAAAATAAAATGAAATAAAAAAAATAATAGTAATAATAAAAAAATAAATAAATAAAAATTGGAATAAATTCACTAATTCAGAATGTGTAATAAAAAATCTGGTGCGGGCAACACACGACTTTCACTTACCTCCATTTTTAAAATCAATGAAAGAATTTTCAAATACAGTTAGAGATAAAAATACGTGAAATTATTAAGGAATTAATCAAATTGAATTTATATAGAAACATGTTTTTTATTAAAAAATCTATTATATTATTTTCTAAAATAATCAGTTAGTTTTATGTTCATTTCATCACTCTCTATTAACTTTTAAAAGCTTGTGTATGAGATGATATTTTTTCTAAAATCTTTAGCTTTCCAACGGTATATCATACATGTATATTACTGATCTTATGTTCAAAAACGAAAAATTTCATTAAAAAAGTATTTTTTTTTTTCTCCTTTAGTTGATTATCGAATTAAGAAAACTGATAAAACTGGAATTCGAAAATTTTCACGATTGCAATACTTCCCCTTACTATATATAGTAAATGAAAGTAAAAATAAATAAATAAACAATAAAAAAAAAATAAAAAAAATAGAAGAAAATAAAAATACAAATTTATTCGGTGCTAATAACCAAGAGGTTGAGCACCTATTCCAATACCCTAACCCCTAACCCAACAAAATATTTTCACGGAACTCTTTATCCAATGATTTCAATGCTAAGGTCCCTCTAGATCCTAAATATTAGAACTGTATTTAGATTTTAAGTGGACTATGCTTAGATCACATACGTTTCCTGCGGAATACCTTTACCAAAGCTCTATATTATAGAAATGGCCTAGTTTGGGAAATGAAAATGAAGAAAAATTGAACAAGGCTGTAGGAGTTTACTCTAATCTTCGAAACATGAAATAATTGAACCTTAATCTGGAACCTGGCAGATGGCCCTAGGATTTTTAAAGGGGGTCAATAATCCTTCGTTGTGCCGTCCTTTAGATGATGCGTAAAATAGTGGTCCAGAGCCTGTGCTAAGTCAGGTACTCGTTAAAGATCACCATCCTAAATAAACCTGGCTCGGTAAAATTTAAGACTTCCACCACGATATCGTCCGGTTAGCCATAGTAGCATAAAAAAGGCGTTAAATGGATAAAAATAAACAAGAATTTAAAACTTAAATTTATTTAGATACTCATCAAGAAATCGAATGTTGTTTATTTTCTTCTACGATTTGTCGTTTAAACAGATTATTATCGAAAACATCCAAGTTTAAGATAACGATTGTGCATTTTTCAGTGATCAGAAGCAATTATACAACTTGTCCGTGTAGAGTTTGTGATTATTATTAAAAACCAAGGCTTTTAATAATATTTTTTTTAAATATTTCATTAAGTTCATTTAAAATTATTTTGAAATGACCCATCGTGGTCTATCATCTGCAGACCACCAGTTGGGAAGCACTGTACTAGATATACCAGTTGATACAGCTGTTACCAGGAAATTAACTTGTATGAAAAGCGAAAAGCGATAAATTATTTCAAAGGAAAATGGCTAATCGCCACTGCTTAATTAAAAATGCTATATCTCTACAATGATTATTATTTTTTTTTTGGGAGGAAGAGGGGGTTACTTTGATTTTATAATTACGGAAATAAGAATCCTGAAACTCCCTACATTTTCTCTATCTTAAAAATCATGTAATTAATCACGGTTTACTTATTCGAAAACCATATACACTTTTTTTTTTCTCTCTTTGAAATAACTAAGCTGTGGAGTATAGGCCGAAAATTAAAAAATAAAATAAAATAATAATAATTAAGAAACAAATAATTTTAGTTTCCTAATTAGATGACTCATATAAAAAAAATTTCTTTACCGTTAAAAATGAGTTTTTGAATTATGTGTGTGCTTTACAATACCATTCAGTAATTTCAAAAGTAATAAACCAAAAAGAATCTATAATTAAACATTTTTAAACTATAAGACATGTTATTATTTATTTAAAAAGAGTTCAAGAGAAAAAATAGTGGATATTTTGAAACACTTTTACTTGGAAATAAAGAACTTTATGAATACAAATACATTTCAAAAATTCATTTAGAGTTAGGGTTAGTATCATTAATTATAGTAAATAATAATTGACTGTTTTTAAAAAAAACTATACAATAGCTACTGATATGTAAAGTATAGCTGTCCATCATTATATCTTTTTAATATTATAATAGAATCAACTAATAATATTTTAAAGTTTTAATAAAAGCTATGCCGGTGCCTTTAGTGCACCTAACGTTTTATGTAAATTCTAATTTTATTATTTGTTTTTTATCAATATTTTTTATCCTAAAGCATTATAGAGATTATTTTAATATATTCTTCTGCTGGGCGGTTCACAAACTATTGATCACTGATACTATTTTGTCCATTTCAGCTTGATTTGGTTTTTAAATTCTATGTCTGGGTTCGTAAAAATAATTTCTTTGAATTTTAATTCTCCCATCAAATAATGAAGGGGACTCTATTATTCAGATTATATAAAATTTTTTTACGACGTATAGTTAGTTGGTTTTATATTTATTATTGAATTGAATTCTTTAAATATTAACACTCATTCAATAATAAGTATAATAGTTGTAAAAGATTCCCTATCGGAATCAAAGCTATGAGCTGGGCATCTAGCTCTATCGAATTATTAGTTATTTTGAATATCGTTAAAGAAGCAAGTAGAGGAGGAGTAATAGATTCTTTGAACGGACCAACGGATTTGGTTCCCATCCCATCCCGTTACAAATAAGAGCTATACCTTTAAGCAGTGACGTATCAACACTGACGTCATGCCGAGACAGATCGGTAACGAAGACTATTAACACCTTCTAGAGATGGAATAAACATCGGACTAGAGACAGTGTAATCCGCAAGACACCGCTCTGAGGGCCTGCATAAATACATTATTCAGCAGAGACTCGGTTCTCTCTTTCTGGATGTTTTATTAATTCCGTCGCTATGCCATCTTCTTCGGACAGAGGAACTCTTTATTGAAATACCACGGCTGTCTTCTTCCGAGGGGGCAAAGGGAAAAAATGGCCGCTGAAGACAGCTAAATTTAGTTCGACATCATTAGTTGGCTAAACAGCTCGGGCTCAAGGCAGTTTGTCTTTTAAATTGTCTTTATAGTAACAAGGAATCGCCTAGATGCAACTATGTACATCATTACTTAAGAAAACATCAGTTTCTTTAGGAGGAACAGTTCTTTTTCTTTTTTTTTTTTTTTTTTTTTTTTAGGTAATAAATTTCTGGCGTTTTCATAAAGACAAAAAATCTAACACACGACATTCATTTACCGTTGTTGAAATCTAATAAAGAATTTTCAAATACAGTTAGAGATAAAAATAAGTGTAACTAATAAAGAATTAATTAAATTGAATTTATACAGGAACATGCGTTTTATCAAAAAAATCTATTAAATTATTATATAAAACAATCCGTTAGTTTTATTGGTTTTTAATCACTCCTTATTAAGTTTTACAACTTCGCATATCAGATAATATTTTTTTTTAAATCTTTCTCTTTCCAGCGGTATATTATATGTCTATATTACTGTTTTGTTTTTTTTTTCCTCTCCATATCTTTATTCACACCTGCCAGAAACTGTCTGACAATCAGCAAATGTGTTGGACAAATGTGAGATCAGGCATAGTAGGCACGGAGAAGTAAAGTGCCCAGCAGCATCCCTTCCATGGCTTTAATTTAGCAGAGAAGGTCCCTCATCCAGCTTCGTTTTAGCCTTCTTCTGGCTGGCATTTCAGCTACTGACATGACGTTAATCAGTCTATTGTCGTGTCCGTTAAGTTTACTGTTGGTCGTATATTACTGCTAAAAACAAAAATTCATCTATGTCATTAAGATGATAAGGTCAATCTTTTAGAATGTACAAAATTAAAGGTAGTTTAGAGAATGAAAATATCGGAATTTAAGCCCTATCAGACTATTTCAATTAGAAGCTACATGATACTAAACCCAATTAAAGTTTACATCAACATAGCGAGTTTAATTAAAATCGTTAGAGCCGTTTTTGAGATAATCGTAAAAGGGTGAAAAATGCATATTATCAAGTGGCTCTTCTGGTCAGCTGATTTTGATGAGAAAGTTTCTCTCGTTGTCTTATATATTAAATTTCAGTTCCATAAGACTTGTCATTTTTACCACAGACCTAGACCTTTTTGCGAGACTTGGTTATTTGGACTCAGGGGATATTTCCTATATAAGTAAGTGAAATTAAAAAGCGAAACTGAAATCTAACATAGTCAATAACAGCATAAGCAATATCAAGCTTTGGATAGAGATACGATTTAAAAAATTAAAATTATATATATATATATATATATATATATATATATATATATATATATATATATATATATATATATATATTACAACATATATATATATGTTGTAATACGTTTTTATCATTTAAACCAACTTACAAATAGCCCATCTGTTTCAATCAGTCGCTTGGCAATTGTCCAATACAGGAAATCGAACACATCCGAACATCTTATTATTGTTTGATATCAACATAGAAACGTAAGGGGTTTTGGCATCATTTAGTTCACAGCGGTAATAAACTCCCTTGTGTGCTGTTGTGTATTGTACATTGTAGCATTCTCCAAGAACGGGAGAACAGCACTGATCCTCGACCCGACCGTCAGGTATGAAACAAACGACCTCGATCAGGCAGATGAAGTGGATAGGGAAAAGAGAGAGATCTACAATAAGTGTATCCCTTTCCTAAAATAGAAGTTCCGCGAGACCTTCGGAGAGAGAGAGTTCACCGTGAGAGGCCTTTGGTTCGAATCTCGCGGGACTGTCCCCAGTAGAACAAGGAGCCTTCTAGAAGAACTCGGTGTTGGTAATAGTGAATTGTCCATGATGGCCGAGAATATAATTTGGACTCCCTGAGGATTATTCATCATCACCTCTATGGATATTAGTAGGTTAAGATTTTTCCTTACAAGACTTATATTTATGTTTTTCTTTATTCGTCTATCTTTTTGCTTAAATTTTGTCATTGATTCTGTTGGTCCTTTAGGTGTGCATTTTAAAATCTGTTTCTTTTTTTTTTTTTTTTATGCTTGTATTTTGCTTTGGATTATAGACTATATTAATATTATAAGATATAACATAGAAATCTGTTGATAAAGAAAGTAATTGTATTGTAAATTTATAATTTTTTTAGGTCAATATCACATGTCACCAAGATTGATAAGTACGCTGTGTATGATAGCAACCCAATACAGTTGGGCAGCACGGTTTTGTTTTATTGTAATTTTGATAAAATAAAGCATTTCTCTCTACAAAAAATTAATTAAAATTATCACTTTAAAGTAGGAAAAATTATATTTCCTAAAGCTCCGTTTGACCACAAACTATAGATAACTTTCTATTATATCTTAAATAATAAAAAAAATCTGGTGCGGGTAACACAACTCACTCACCCCGGTTGTTAAAATCAATTTAAGAACTTTCAAATAAAGTAAGAGAATTAAAGCATTACATTAAGTTTCGCTCTTACATATAAGGTGGCTTATAAGGTGTTCTCCCGGATACTTTTTAAAAACTCCTTCCTTTTGCCGAGCAAAATTATAGGGAATTACCAGGCAGGCTTTATGAGAGGAAAGTCTACCAGAGACCAGATATTCTCCATCAGAAAAATCCTAGAGAGATGCAGGGAGTACAATATCCACACGTATCACCTCTTCATTGACTTTCGAATGGCCTATGACAGTATAAAGAGAAACGACCTGTACCAGGAGCTTCTAGAAATGGAAATATCAGTGAAGCTGATACGTCTAATAAGAGCTACAATGAAGAAGGTGCAATGCACAGTGCGTATCCAAGGTGATCTGACTGATAGCTTTCAGACCCACAAAGGTTTGAGACAGGGTGATTGCCTCGCTTGCCTTCTCTTCAATTTGGCCCTCGAAAGCGCAGTACGGAAATCTTGAATACAAGTTGAGGCTACTATATTTAAAGATGATTTTATGATTTTGGCTTTTGTTGATGACATAGATATAGTTGGAAGAACCCCATCAGATTTAGAAAGCGCTTTTAGCAATCTCCGGATAGCAGCAGCTAGAGTGGGCTTAGAAGTTAACGAGTCGAAAACCAAATACATGCATGCTTGCCCACAGCTGGATGTGCACGAACCGTCGCATTTCATATCTCGAGGCTATTCATTTGAAAGGGTGAAAGATTTTTGTGTATCTCGGCTCACAAGTCAACGCCGATAATGATATTAAAGCTGAGATTCATCGCAGAATTATGTCCGCAAATAAATGTTATTTTTGACTTTTAAAGCATTTTAAGACCAGGACCTCAAAAGGCTAAGGTGCAACTCTACAAGATGCTCGTAAGACCGTTTCTCACCTATGCCTCCGAATGCCTGGACATTGACGAGATCGCAGGAAGGAATCCTGCTCCTGAGGTTCGAGAGAAAAATATTAAGGAGAATTTATGGTCCAATACGCACCGATGGAGTCTGGAGGATAAGGATGAATAATGAATTAACAAGGCTATACAATAATTCAGACGTCGTAAGGATCATCAAATTCGGCCGGCTTCGTTGGGCGGGGCATTTAAGTAGAATGGCCCAAGACCAGATTCCTAGTCTGGTCCTAGATTAAAAGATCTATAAGACAAGGAGAGTGGGGAGGCCTCGGCTCCGATGGATTGATGGAGTGGCAGCGGATGCTGAATATTTGCAATTGGAGAGCTGTTGCAAAAAAATAGAGAAGACTGGCGGACTAAAACTGCAGGAGGCCCTGACTCTTCAAGAGTTGTTTGTGAGTTCAAGCGCCATGGATGATGATGATGATTAAGTTTCGCTGGAAACATGTTTTAGATTAAATAATACAAAAGTATTAAATTTTTATGAACAGATTATAATATATCTCAATAAATAAATATTAAAAAAAAAATGTTATGTACAAACTATCACCTATGTTTATGCCATATTCATGACTTTCTATTACCTTCCACTTTTTATGTAAGATAACATGTTTTCTAAATATTTATTATTCCAAAGATATATTACACATGTATATTATTCTTATGTCCCGAAAAAAAAATTATCTAAAAAGGTTTTATTCTTATCTGCTTTAGTTTTAAAAAAAATATATATTTATCGATGTTTACAACTACATTATAAAATAGATCTAGTCAATTTTGATATGATATTAAACTAAGTCACGATTCACTTGTAGAGATACTACCCATTGGCAAATCGTATGGAGAAATGGCTAATATAAAATGGCTCTTGCTGTTCGTTGATAATGATAAAAATAAGTTTCTGTAACATCTTTGGCATATAACAGATATAAAATTTCAGTTTTATAAAAAACTATCTTTTTTTTTATACATATCGTTTCATATATGATCATCATCAACTAGACTTACCACACACACACACCCCCGTGGCTCCCGTAGGGAGCCCCTGGCTGGGTTGCTAGGGAGCTAGTCTCAAAACTCCAAAAGGAATTCCAGTCCCGACGGTTTTTCGTAAGCATATAACTAAATAAAGATTTACTCACAGCCTCTCTCCCAGGTATGTTAGACCTGTCAGTCTACTGGTGGCAACTCGCAAAATAGCGTAGGGAGTGATGACCCTTCCCTGTAAAATTTCATCGAGAAAGAGGAGTATATTCTCCCGGGAGATTACTCCACGCGGCCAGGGCATACATGGTTTCGTCTCACCAAAAAAAAAAAAAAAAAAATTCTTGGTTAAAGCTACATTTTTAAAGAACTATAATGTAACAAATATAATGTGACAATAAATAACATTCAAACCAACTCAAAAACAGCCCATCTGTATACATCAGCCGATCAGTAACTGTCCAATACATAAAGAAACTTAAACCCATCTGAAAATCATATTTTATCATCATCATCATAGTTATTTTATTTCAACATTGAAACGGAACTAAGCTTTTTTAATGCCAATCAGTTCACAGTAGGAATCAACTTCCTTATATGCGGTTGTTAATTATTAAATAATTTCATTAAGTTATCATACAATATAGGTTAGGTTATTTTATTTATGGGCACAAAACATCTGGGGTCTTTAGCGCCCTTTTCTATTTACATAAAAATTTCATTAGATTTTTTTAAACAAATCAAATTTTTTTAAAAACTCAATTGTTTTTTCTAATCGTTGTAGTGTTGTCACCTAGTATCCTCTTGAGGTTTCTTTGAATATTTTCTGTCTGAAAATAGTTGTGGTAGAGTGGGCAGTCCTCAAAGATGTGGCAGATGGTCAGTCGCTGGTTGCAGTTCTCGCAGCTCGGAGGTGTGCTTTTCTCTATAAGGTATCCATGGGTCAGTCGCGTGTGCCCTATTCTTAAGCGAGTCATGACAACACCTTCTCGCCTGTTGACACTGTTGGCGCTCTTCACGGTTGAACATCGGATTGATACTTCTTAACTTATTCGACTCTTCTGTATTTTCCCAAAGCTCGGCCCATGTCATTGTCGCTTGTTTTTTTTTAGATAAGCGCATATATCAGATTTTGAAAATATCGGGGTGATTTCTGTACAGGATAATGCTGCTTCTTTGGCTGCTTGGTCTGCTTTTTCGTTGCCTTTTATCCCTACATGCGAAGGTGTCCAAACAAGAACCACGCTTTTGTTTATACATATTTATCAACATATTGTATTGTTGTATCTTTTATCACCAGTTTACATCCCATCTGAATAAATATTCGTTGAATGCCAATACAGAAATCGAAAAGATCCGTAAATATTAGTGTTTGTATCATCATACACAACGTAAGTGATTTTGGATATTGTTGCGGAATCTATTTGCTTTTAGACTTTCTGCTTAAGTGCTAGCAGTCTGGACCGTCAGGTTAAACAAAATTGGGTTCGATAGAAAGAGAAGATCACAACGTATCCTTTCTATATAGAAGTCCGCAACCTTCGGAGTAAAATTATGGGGCCTTTTTCATCTTTGTCCCTAACGGATTTGAGAACTCGTGTTGGTATAGTGAATTGTGATGGCGAGATATTATTACTCCTTGAAATTTTATATACCGTCTATGATCTATTGTGGGTAGTTTTTCCATGACAAGATTATATTTCATGATTCGTTGTTTCTTTTTGCTTAATTTTGTCATATATTCTTTTGGGTCTTTAGGTGGCATTGGCAGCTTATGCTTGTTTTTGTTTTGCAAAGACATATACATTTTATAAGGTTAAAACATGAATTTGATGAAGAATAAATTGTATTTAAAATTTTAAATTTTTAGGTTATCCATGTCATCCAAGCGATAGCTGTGTATGATACACCAAAAAGGGAGCACGAGTAATTTCTAAAACACTTCTACAAAAGATTATTATTATCCCCTCGTAAAGTAGGAAAATTCCTAGCTCGGGTTTGACTGACAAACTATAGATACTTTTAGAATTTTAAATTGAGAAGAATCTGTGCGGGTAATTCTAATTTCGGGTTTTAAAACAAATTTAAACTTTCATAATGCTAGGCAATGTACAGCATCTACGATTACGTCGCTTAACCTTGTGAAATGTTTAATACTTTTTCTCCTTCCTTTGACCACAAGATATGCATTACCAGTCAGGCTATTATAAAATCACAAACCAGAAATCTTAAGGTTGATACGAATCCAGTTCTTATACTTCGGGGTATCGTTAAAGGAGGAAACGATGTAAGGAGTTCTAAAATTTGGAAAAAAGTAAGCTGATATTTTAGATTTACAATTGAAAAGGTTGAATGCCAGTGTTCAGGTGACTAAACTAACTTTCAACCAACAAAGTTTGAGAAGGGTTTTGTCCTTCCTTTTCTTCAATTTTCTAAAAGGCAGAATAAGCCAAAAATCAATACAATAAATAAATAACGTTTTATTTGTTTGTGATAATATATATTGAACTTGTTTGATGCGATAGCAAAAAGTACGAGTCAAAACCAATACATGCCTGCTGACAGCTATTGCCGTTGATTCATTTCACTTTTTGGTTGAAGAGTAGGTTATTGGCTATCAATGGAACGCGATTAATGATATTAAAGCTAGTTCATCGCAGAATTATAAGACGCATTAAATCCATTTGCCTTAACTTGTTAAGAAGGACAAGAGTAGGGAATTTAGGTGTCTAAGCCTTTCTCACTATCGAATGCTAAATGCCAATCAGGAAGATCCTGCTTTTTCGAGAGAAAGATATTAAGGTATTTTCATATCCCATAGTTACGGAGATAGGATCATAGTGAAACAGGCCTATTCAATAATTTCAGCGTGTAAAGGATCATCAAATTCGGCCGGCTTCGTTGGGCGGGGCATTTAAGTAGAATGGCCCAAGACCAGATTCCTAGTCTGGTCCTAGATTAAAAGATCTATAAGACAAGGAGAGTGGGGAGGCCTCGGCTCCGATGGATTGATGGAGTGGCAGCGGATGCTGAATATTTGCAATTGGAGAGCTGTTGCAATAAATAGAGAAGACTGGCGGACTAAAACTGCAGGAGGCCCTGACTCTTCAAGAGTTGTTTGTGAGTTCAAGCGCCATGGATGATGATGATGATTAAGTTTCGCTGGAAACATGTTTTAGATTAAATAATACAAAAGTATTAAATTTTTATGAACAGATTATAATATATCTCAATAAATAAATATTAAAAAAAAAATGTTATGTACAACTATCACCTATGTTTATGCCATATTCATGACTTTCTATTACCTTCCACTTTTTATGTAAGATAACATGTTTTCTTAAATATTTATTATTCCAAAGATATATTACACATGTATATTATTCTTATGTCCCGAAAAAAAATTATCTAAAAAGGTTTTATTCTTATCTGCTTTAGTTTTAAAAAAAATATATATTTATCGATGTTTACAACTACATTATAAAATAGATCTAGTCAATGTGATATGATATTAAACTAAGTCACGATTCACTTGTAGAGATACTACCCATTGGCAAATCGTATGGAGAAATGGCTAATATAAAATGGCTCTTGCTGTTCGTTGATAATGATAAAAATAAGTTTCTGTAACATCTTTGGCATAAACAGATATAAAATTTCAGTTTTATAAAAACTATCTTTTTTTTTATACATATCGTTTCATATATGATCATCATCAACTAGACTTACCACACACACACACCCCCGTGGCTCCCGTAGGGAGCCCCTGGCTGGGTTGCTAGGGAGCTAGTCTCTAACTCCAAAAGGAATTCCAGTCCCGACGGTTTTTTCGTAAGCATATAACTAAATAAAGATTTACTCACAGCCTCTCTCCCAGGTATGTTAGACCTGTCAGTCTACTGGTGGCAACTCGCAAAATAGGCGTAGGGAGTGATGACCCTTCCCTGTAAAATTTCATCGAGAAAGTGAGTATATTCTCCCGGGAGATTACTCCACGCGGCCAAGGGCATACATGGTTCGTCTCACCAAAAAAAAAAAAAAAAAAATTCTTGGTTAAAGCTACATTTTTAAAGAACTATAATGTAACAAATATAATGTGACAATAAATAACATTCAAACCAACTCAAAAACAGCCCATCTGTATACATCAGCCGATCAGTAACTGTCCAATACATAAAGAAACTTAAACCCATCTGAAAATCATATTTTATCATCATCATCATAGTTATTTTATTTCAACATTGAAACGGAACTAAGCTTTTTTAATGCCAATCAGTTCACAGTAGGAATCAACTTCCTTATATGCGGTTGTTAATTATTAAATAATTTCATTAAGTTATCATACAATATAGGTTAGGTTATTTTATTTATGGGCACAAAACATCTGGGGTCTTTAGCGCCCTTTTCTATTTACATAAAAATTTCATTAGATTTTTTTAAACAAATCAAATGTTTTTAAAAACTCAATTGTTTTTCTAATCGTTGTAGTGTTGTCACCTAGTATCCTCTTGAGGTTTCTTTGAATATTTTCTGTCTGAAAATAGTTGTGGTAGAGTGGGCAGTCCTCAAAGATGTGGCAGATGGTCAGTCGCTGGTTGCAGTTCTCGCAGCTCGGAGGTGTGCTTTTCTCTATAAGGTATCCATGGGTCAGTCGCGTGTGCCCTATTCTTAAGCGAGTCATGACAACACCTTCTCGCCTGTTGACACTGTTGGCGCTCTTCCACGGTTGAACATCGGATTTGATACTTCTTAACTTATTCGACTCTTCTGTATTTTCCCAAAGCTCGGCCCATGTCATTGTCGCTTGTTTTTTTAGATAAGCGCATATATCAGATTTTGTAAATATCGGGGTGATTTCTGTACAGGATAATGCTGCTTCTTTGGCTGCTTGGTCTGCTTTTTCGTTGCCTTTTATCCCTACATGCGAAGGTGTCCAAACAAGAACCACGCTTTTGTTTATACATTTTATCATCGAGGCATTGGCTTGGGCTTTCTTTATCACAGTATCATTGGAATAAATATTTTTTAAAAGCCAATAAGAAAGATAAAGAGTCCGTAAATATTACGAATTCTTCCTCTTCACACTGTAGGATTTTGTATAGTGCTGAACTAATTGCGTAACTTTCTGCTGTGAAGTTGCTAGCAGTGTGTGGAAGTCTGTGCTTAACAATATTGGGTTCGATTACAACAGAACATCCAACGCTATTTTCTGTTTTTTGAGCCATCTGTATAAATATGGGTCCTATTTTCATATTTGTCCTTAACGTTTTGATATTCTGTTGCATAGGTGAATTCTGAGGTGTTGTTTTTCTTAAATTTTAGAAGCGTTAGATCTATGGTGGGTAGTTGTAAGGTCCATGGAGCGAAATTATTTTCAAAGATCGTTGTTTCGATGTCTTGGATTTCGTCTATATATCTTTTGTATCTGACTCCCAGTGGGGCAGCTAACCTTCGGTTTTCTGCAAACCATCTTGTTTTGGGTTGGAAAACATGTTTCCATGCAGGATTATTTTTATTAAATTTTAGTTTGCCGATGTATCCACATGCAAGCTGCTGTCGCCTGACAGCCAGAGGAGCAAGACCAGCTTCTACACATTAACTATTCACAGGACTAGTTCTGAATGCACCCGTAGCAAGTCGGATACCAGCGTGGTGGACTGAGTCTAAAGCTGAGAGATCTTTAGGATTTGCAGATGAGAAGATAGTGCAGCCGTATTCTAATTTGGGTCTTATCAAACAGGAATATACTTTCAGCATGCTAGGCCTGTCCGCTCCCCACGAGCACCCAGCTAGAACCTTGAGAATATTTAATCTTTTTTGAGTTTCTTCCTTTAACCACCTAAGATGATCTTTCCAGTCCAGTCTGCTATTTAAAATCAAACCCAGAAATCTTACGTTTGATACGAAGCTCAGTTGTATACCTCTGTACGTTAATTCTGGAGGAGGAGTAGGTGTTCTAAATTTTGAAAAAAGTAGGCATTTTGTTTTTTCTATTGAAAATTTTAATCCAGATTGAGTAGACCATGAATCTAACTTTAACAAACAATTGTGTAGTATTTTTTTCCATCCTTTGTTTGTTTTTAAAAGGCAGTAATAAAGCCAGATCATCAACAAATAAAAACGTTCTTATTTGTTTCGGGATTATATATGTAACTTGGTTGATGGCGATAGCAAAAAGTACGCAGCTCAAAACACTTCCCTGAGGTATTCCGTTGTTCATTACTTTTGTTGAAGATAGGTTATTGCCTATTCTAACTTGGAAGGTTCGATTATACAGAAAGTTTTCTATCAGTATAAAAAGACGGCCTCTAAATCCCCATTCCCTTAACTGTTGTAGGACAAGAGAGGGATTTAGGTTGTCATAAGCTTTCTCAATATCGAAGTAAATGCCAATACATTCCTTTTTTTCGGCGAAGGAATTAAGTATTTCATATTCCATAGTTACAAGATGGTCCATAGTGGAACGTCCAGTTCTGAATCCACTTTGCGCGCTTGATAGAAAGGATCATCAAATTCGGCCGGCTTCGTTGGGCGGGGCATTTAAGTAGAATGGCCCAAGACCAGATTCCTAGTCTGGTCCTAGATTAAAAGATCTATAAGACAAGGAGAGTGGGGAGGCCTCGGCTCCGATGGATTGATGGAGTGGCAGCGGATGCTGAATATTTGCAATTGGAGAGCTGTTGCAATAAATAGAGAAGACTGGCGGACTAAAACTGCAGGAGGCCCTGACTCTTCAAGAGTTGTTTGTGAGTTCAAGCGCCATGGATGATGATGATGATTAAGTTTCGCTGGAAACATGTTTTAGATTAAATAATACAAAAGTATTAAATTTTTATGAACAGATTATAATATATCTCAATAAATAAATATTAAAAAAAAAATGTTATGTACAACTATCACCTATGTTTATGCCATATTCATGACTTTCTTATTACCTTCCACTTTTTATGTAAGATAACATGTTTTCTTAAATATTTATTATTCCAAAGATATATTACACATGTATATTATTCTTATGTCCCGAAAAAAAATTATCTAAAAAGGTTTTATTCTTATCTGCTTTAGTTTTAAAAAAAATATATATTTTATCGATGTTTACAACTACATTATAAAATAGATCTAGTCAATGTGATATGATATTAAACTAAGTCACGATTCACTTGTAGAGATACTACCCATTGGCAAATCGTATGGAGAAATGGCTAATATAAAATGGCTCTTGCTGTTCGTTGATAATGATAAAAATAAGTTTCTGTAACATCTTTGGCATAAACAGATATAAAATTTCAGTTTTATAAAAACTATCTTTTTTTTTATACATATCGTTTCATATATGATCATCATCAACTAGACTTACCACACACACACACCCCCGTGGCTCCCGTAGGGAGCCCCTGGCTGGGTTGCTAGGGAGCTAGTCTCTAACTCCAAAAGGAATTCCAGTCCCGACGGTTTTTTCGTAAGCATATAACTAAATAAAGATTTACTCACAGCCTCTCTCCCAGGTATGTTAGACCTGTCAGTCTACTGGTGGCAACTCGCAAAATAGGCGTAGGGAGTGATGACCCTTCCCTGTAAAATTTCATCGAGAAAGTGAGTATATTCTCCCGGGAGATTACTCCACGCGGCCAAGGGCATACATGGTTCGTCTCACCAAAAAAAAAAAAAAAAAATTCTTGGTTAAAGCTACATTTTTAAAGAACTATAATGTAACAAATATAATGTGACAATAAATAACATTCAAACCAACTCAAAAACAGCCCATCTGTATACATCAGCCGATCAGTAACTGTCCAATACATAAAGAAACTTAAACCCATCTGAAAATCATATTTTATCATCATCATCATAGTTATTTTATTTCAACATTGAAACGGAACTAAGCTTTTTTAATGCCAATCAGTTCACAGTAGGAATCAACTTCCTTATATGCGGTTGTTAATTATTAAATAATTTCATTAAGTTATCATACAATATAGGTTAGGTTATTTTATTTATGGGCACAAAACATCTGGGGTCTTTAGCGCCCTTTTCTATTTACATAAAAATTTCATTAGATTTTTTTAAACAAATCAAATGTTTTTAAAAACTCAATTGTTTTTCTAATCGTTGTAGTGTTGTCACCTAGTATCCTCTTGAGGTTTCTTTGAATATTTTCTGTCTGAAAATAGTTGTGGTAGAGTGGGCAGTCCTCAAAGATGTGGCAGATGGTCAGTCGCTGGTTGCAGTTCTCGCAGCTCGGAGGTGTGCTTTTCTCTATAAGGTATCCATGGGTCAGTCGCGTGTGCCCTATTCTTAAGCGAGTCATGACAACACCTTCTCGCCTGTTGACACTGTTGGCGCTCTTCCACGGTTGAACATCGGATTTGATACTTCTTAACTTATTCGACTCTTCTGTATTTTCCCAAAGCTCGGCCCATGTCATTGTCGCTTGTTTTTTTAGATAAGCGCATATATCAGATTTTGTAAATATCGGGGTGATTTCTGTACAGGATAATGCTGCTTCTTTGGCTGCTTGGTCTGCTTTTTCGTTGCCTTTTATCCCTACATGCGAAGGTGTCCAAACAAGAACCACGCTTTTGTTTATACATTTTATCATCGAGGCATTGGCTTGGGCTTTCTTTATCACAGTATCATTGGAATAAATATTTTTAAAAGCCAATAAGAAAGATAAAGAGTCCGTAAATATTACGAATTCTTCCTCTTCACACTGTAGGATTTTGTATAGTGCTGAACTAATTGCGTAACTTTCTGCTGTGAAGTTGCTAGCAGTGTGTGGAAGTCTGTGCTTAACAATATTGGGTTCGATTACAACAGAACATCCAACGCTATTTTCTGTTTTTGAGCCATCTGTATAAATATGGGTCCTATTTTCATATTTGTCCTTAACGTTTTGATATTCTGTTGCATAGGTGAATTCTGAGGTGTTTGTTTTTCTTAAATTTTAGAAGCGTTAGATCTATGGTGGGTAGTTGTAAGGTCCATGGAGCGAAAATTATTTTCAAAGATCGTTGTTTCGATGTCTTGGATTTCGTCTATATATCTTTTGTATCTGACTCCCAGTGGGGCAGCTAACCTTCGGTTTTCTGCAAACCATCTTGTTTTGGGTTGGAAAACATGTTTCCATGCAGGATTATTTTTATTAAATTTTAGTTTGCCGATGTATCCACATGCAAGCTGCTGTCGCCTGACAGCCAGAGGAGCAAGACCAGCTTCTACACATTAACTATTCACAGGACTAGTTCTGAATGCACCCGTAGCAAGTCGGATACCAGCGTGGTGGACTGAGTCTAAAGCTGAGAGATCTTTAGGATTTGCAGATGAGAAGATAGTGCAGCCGTATTCTAATTTGGGTCTTATCAAACAGGAATATACTTTCAGCATGCTAGGCCTGTCCGCTCCCCACGAGCACCCAGCTAGAACCTTGAGAATATTTAATCTTTTTTGAGTTTCTTCCTTTAACCACCTAAGATGATCTTTCCAGTCCAGTCTGCTATTTAAAATCAAACCCAGAAATCTTACGTTTGATACGAAGCTCAGTTGTATACCTCTGTACGTTAATTCTGGAGGAGGAGTAGGTGTTCTAAATTTTGAAAAAAGTAGGCATTTTGTTTTTTTCTATTGAAAATTTTAATCCAGATTGAGTAGACCATGAATCTAACTTTAACAAACAATTGTGTAGTATTTTTTCCATCCTTTGTTTGTTTTTAAAAGGCAGTAATAAAGCCAGATCATCAACAAATAAAAACGTTCTTATTTGTTTCGGGATTATATATGTAACTTGGTTGATGGCGATAGCAAAAAGTACGCAGCTCAAAACACTTCCCTGAGGTATTCCGTTGTTCATTACTTTTGTTGAAGATAGGTTATTGCCTATTCTAACTTGGAAGGTTCGATTATACAGAAAGTTTTTTATCAGTATAAAAAGACGGCCTCTAAATCCCCATTCCCTTAACTGTTGTAGGACAAGAGAGGGATTTAGGTTGTCATAAGCTTTCTCAATATCGAAGTAAATGCCAATACATTCCTTTTTTTCGGCGAAGGAATTAAGTATTTCATATTCCATAGTTACAAGATGGTCCATAGTGGAACGTCCAGTTCTGAATCCACTTTGCGCGCTTGATAGAAAGTTGTTTGTCTCTAACACCCATATGAGCCTTTTAAAAATTATTTTTTCTAGTAGTTTGCACATACAACTTGTGAGTGATATGGGACGGTAGCTTGAGGGGAGTAATTTATTTTTTCCTGTTTTCAGTATCGGGATGATTATAGATCTTCGCCAGATATCAGGAAAGTCTCCTGTGCACCAAATATGATTGTAGAGTGCAAGAAGTGCATCAAGAGCTGGTTTAGGTAAATGTTTCAACATGTCATTATGTATATTGTCAATTCCCGGAGAGGTCGGTTTCAGCTCTTTGATATTGGTCAATAGTTCTGTCTTAGTAAGTGGAAGGTTATACACGTATTCAGGTTGAAAATCAATTGTATCCAAACTTGTATCTTCTGATATCAACAACGGTGTTAGTGGGGTATATATATTTGAATAAAATGTTGCGAAGTGCTCAGCCAGCGTGTCTGGGTTTCGTTCAATGTTTTCGTTAATAAGAAGTGTGGGTTGGTAGTCGATATACTTCCCTGAAACTCTCTGTATTTTATTCCAAAATAAGCTTGGTGAGGAATTTGTTGAGATTGTTCCCAAAAATTGTTCCCAGGATTTTTTCTTTTTGGTTTTAATTAATCTACGGGATATAGACCGGGTCTTTTTATATTCAATTAGATTGCTTAAACTAGGTTCCCTTCGGAATGTCTTAAGTGCCTTTCTTCTATTTTTGATTACCAGTCTACACTCGTCGTCATACCAAGGAACAGTACTTCGCCTGGAAGTGGTATTAGTGGAACTTTTGGGGATTGAGAGATCTGCTGCTTTCAAAATAGATGAGGTGATTAGGTGGTTTATCTCGTTGCTACTGTTTAATGGTGATAAATCTGATTCCGTTACTGCTATATTGTTTTGGAACTTTGACCAATCAGAACTCCCAGTGATCCACTTGGGATGTTTTGAGATTCGGGGGTTGCTATGGCGGAAACTAATAATTAAAGGAAAGTGATCACTTGAATACTGATCATTGGAAACCTCCCACTGTAAGTGGGTGAAAATGCTTGGTGAGCACCATGCAAGATCTATACAGGAGAATGTATGGTAGGCCGGACTTAGATACGTTGGCTGCCCTGTGTTTAAAATTATGGAGTTGGTGTTATCTATGATTCGTCTAATAATATTACCTCGCGCTGAGCAATATCGAGAACCCCATGAGGTGTGATGACCGTTCACATCACTCATCGCGATATACGGAGAAGGAAGGGAATTTAAAAGATGAAGTAAATCGGTTTCAGATAGATTTCCCGGAGGGAGATAAATATTGGCGAGAAAAATTGGAAAGTGGAGAAAAACTTTAACAATAATTGCCTGTAGGGGAGTATTAATTGTTATCAACTCGGAAACGATACTTTTGTGTACTGCAATTAAAACCCCACCACTTGCTATTCTATTTTCTTCAAAATCAGTTCTATAAATTTCGTAGTCTTTTAAATTAAATTTTCTGTTCTGAAGGAGTTTAGTTTCCTGAATACAAATTATTAGTGGATGATATTTATCGATAATAAGTTTTAATTCTTCATATTTCCTAGTTAAACCATTGCAATTCCACTGAATAATATTGGTTTGAAGAACCATAAAGAAAGATAAGTAGATTTAATTATAACAAGAAGAAAGATTGTGGAATATATTAAACGTCGTGAATTATATATTAAATTTAGAGGTGTAGATGGTATTAAAACCGAACAAATAATTAATTAGTTTCCATTGTCTCCGTTCGACTAGGAGATTTTTTCCTGGTTTTGCTTCGGGTTCTCTTTTCCTTAACCGTTATCCAATCGTCATTTTGGTCCTTTAAGCTACCCTGAAGAGAGACGACTTCACTAGAAGTCGATTTTTCTAGGGCAGATTTCGCATATGAGGGATACTCCTGGTTGTTATTAGGAGCTCCCTTGGTTTTGGACAGTGTTCCGGTCGAGGACCGAGTTTGGGAATTATCGATAGAGTTTGAGGTAGAGGGTTGTAGGGGTAGATGGGAGTGAGGCAGGAGTAAGAGTAGGGGAAGAAGGAGTATGGAGAGGTATAGGAGAGGGGAAAGAGGAAGAGTTTGGGGAAGGGTTGGGTAAAGAAGTAGAGGAAGGGGAAGAAGAAGAGGTGGTGGGAAGAGTGGTAGGGTAACGCTCAAGTCATTATGAGCACAACTAAGGCTTGATGTTTTATCATTAGCTAACATTTCGATCGGTTTGCTGATTTGAAATGCATTATTACCAAGATCTTCAGTTTGGACACAAACACTTTTTTTATTTTTTACCACGTTGGAAAATGACATCTGAGTTGACAGAGGATGTAGCATGTCATATTTTTTTTTTGCAGCAACATATGTTATTTTTTCGGCTTCCTGTATGCCTCTAATTTCTTTCTCTTTAACGTACAGAGGGCAGTTTTTCGAAAAGGAATCATGGTTACCCTGACAATTTACGCATTTAATTGGACCATCACAATCTAACCCTTCATGTTTTGTTTTCCCACAAAACCGACAAAGGGGCTCCTTTTTGCAAACTATTTTAGTGTGTCCGAATTTGAGACAAACATAGCAACGCGTTGGGTTTGAAATGTATTGCCTTATAACGACATTACAATATCCTATTTTTATTTCTTTAGGCAAAGTGGGGTTATCAAATGTTAATAGGTAATTATGGCTATTTTTCCTTTCGTTATTTTTAAAGTAAGTCATTCTTTTAACCTCTACAACGTTCTGTGGTTTCAACTCATCTCTTATTTCGCCAATTGAACAAAAATTTAAGTCAGGGCACCATATTACGCCTTTACTTAAATTTAACCTACTATGGGGCTCTACTTGAACTGGGAAGTTTATAGCAAGGCTATCACATCTTATCAATTTTTCAGACTGTGTTTCAGAAATTACCTCGACTAAAAGTGTTCCATCTTTCAGTTTTTTTACAACTTTAACATCACCAATAATGCTTTTTATGCTTTTATAGATGAAGAATGGAGACACTTTTTTAAAATCTAATGCATTACCTTCGATGTCCACTTCTGTTCTTCTTATAATAAAAAACCTAGCACAGTTTTTCTTTATGCTTACATCATTGTTACCCATGATGGAAGTTTTAAATCTCCCTTTTTTCCTTTTTAATGGGGGAGGTTCACCCATAGTGCTGAATATAACAGTACCTTATAATAATCAAAATAAGAAAATTTTGAAGACACTAATAAGTAAATTGTTATTACTTAGCTGGAGAGACACGCTGATATTCCGCAGACCACCGTGGTTTCACGACTGGCTCTTCAACACTTCGCCAGCGTGGTAGTTCAACTTTATATGGTTCTAAAACACTTAGTGTGTCCTAACCTCACCTAGCCTATGACTCAATTTACACTGTTCACAATTTAATTAAGTTAAAACATTTTCAAACTGTAACAAATACGGAAAATAACTAAAATAACTTAAAGAATTGAATCACTAGAACTATACGTTTATGAAAATAGCTAATAACTCAGAGCGAGATATCACTTTATATTACAGCACGTAACCTTCTCATACAATATATAAAAGTATGTTTGTGTTTAAGATGTTAATTTTTTTTATTATTTTGTTCACCATTTCTTATATTTTTGTTAATATTGTACGGATGTAACATCTTATCACTATTATTATAGTTTCAAATGGGAACCTGATGTAACTCAATAAATAGATTTATTTAAAAAAAATCAATGGATGAGAAATCAATATCGCTGAGCTCCATTTTACTTTCCTTTAATTATAAAAAATAAATTAATTTTCATATAAAAATTAAGGCAAAAATAAAGCTATATATCTAAGATGCTAGAAATAAAACTCCATTTTAATTTTAAACCAAGAGGTTTAAAGTTGGGTTCATAAAGTACTTTTAAAAACTTAACTACATCCCTAAGCCAGTTTTCATTTATTTCTCGAAACTGCTGCTTTTTATGGTTTTTCACTTCTTAATGGTCTAATTTTTTTTAAGGCCTGGGGGTTTATAGCAGGTTTTCTCGAATGAGTTTAATGACATTTCAGTCTTTTATAATTCATCAATTAAATACTTCCAGATAGCAAATATAAAATAAATAACATAAAATAGCAATATTGAAAACATATTTTAAAAGAAAATACTGCATTAAAGATGTATATTGTTATGTTTGTTAAACGGACAGGCAAAAAATGTTTTCAATCATTTCAGCAAAAGAAACCATTTTAGAGAAAAGAGAATATATTTTTCAAAAAAAAAAAAAAAAAAAAAAAAAAAAAAAAAAAAAAAAAAAAAAAAAAAAAAAAAAAAAAAAAAAAAAAAAAAAAAAAAAATGCATTAAATATATTGAACGTTCTTGCAGTATCCAGGCCAAATAGGAAATGCTGAAGTTAAGTTTAACAACATGCTTGTTAGCCTCGAGTTTGGAGTGGCTAGGTGCTCCCGTCACTAGTTAGATTGGATGATCTTCGGTGTTATGGAGATTTCCGTTATTTCATGTACGCAGTAAAGTAATCCTGTTTTGCTAGGAAAATGTTCACGTAAATATGAAATAAAATGCTTTAGGAAAGTAATCTTAAAGGTTAATTAATCTTAGAAATTAATCTTAGAGGTAGCATGGAGAATATTTAATAATGTACAATTATAACTTAGTAGCAGAATAAATGAATATGTTGCTTCTATGTATAGTCTAACACAACATAAGATGTATGAAATGATATATATATATATATATATATATATATATATAATATATATATATATATATATATATATATATATATATTAATACTTAAAATCAGCAATTTTTAAAACTGTTATTAGAATGGAAAATACTACTAAGAATAAGATTCTTCATTGAAACAAGCATGTGTAAACAGCGTAAGGAATAAATATCAGTAATATTTTCCAATGGTTTTGATCTTAATACAAATTCTCCATTTTATCAGCATTTATTTTAAACTGCTGGCCAAACATTTACTTAAATGTTGGTCATATATCTGAACAGCTTTCAGAACAGAACTTTTATTATCTGAGTCTCAAATATGCTCTGCTATAACTGTGTCAAAAACAAGAACAATACGTCCATATATCAGTTCTTATGGTCTCTTGTATAATTTCATTTAATTCTTCTTCGTCTTTAAATGTGGGCCCCAAGTCATCCTTCGATCGAGTGTCATTCCTAGACACTCGGAGAAAAGTACTATACTCTATTTTATTTAAATTGTCAAAATTAAAAATTAGACAGAAACTGAATACATACTCATACCTACTCAAGTTGCCAATATGGAATTACGCTTCATAGATTTTTGGTTCAGCAAAAAAGACTCACATACAAAAACTGCAATAATTTCAATCCAAAATTTTAAGAATCATAACAACAGCTCCACGGTACGTAAACTACAAAACCCTACATAATGACTTACAACAACCAACATTAGACCAACATATACGAACACTCCATTCTCATTTTCACAGTAAACTTAACGGACTGATTAACAATGTGTTATTACCGGAAATACCAGTCAGAAGAATGCTAAAGAGAAGCTGGTCCTCTGCTAAATTAAATCCTAGAAAGGGGTGCTGCTGGCTACTTTAATTCTCCCTGCCTGATCTCACATTTGTACAGCACATTTGCTGATTGTCAGATACATTCTGACAGTTGTGAATAAAGATATATAAAAAAGAAAAAAAAATCTTCTTCGACTATTTTCCTTTTTTTTCATAGGTCTCTGTACTTTTTTTCTGGTCATACTAGGGTTGGAATTTTTTTTCTCGAATTTTTGAAAAACCCTAATTTTCAACTTTTGACTAGGACTGGAATCACTAAAAATCATTCTCATTTAAACCTTATAGATTTCAGCTTGGTACTGTTCACTCAACGCCTTCGGACACTTGCAGCTCCAACAGTTTGACTCGTATTTTTCTTTGTGAAAACCATTTTTTGTCCAGTTTATCTCTATTAAGATCTATTCAGGGTTTGGCTATCTCATCCAGGATTTTTCTAAACCTTTCCTTTTTTCTTTCTGAATTCATTTGAGGGTTTGATATATTTGGAGATCAATCTTATAGTACAATACTGCTGTGCATTTAAGACAGTAGATTCAACTTTGAAACTACATGCAAAATAAAAATTGAAACTATTTATTTAGCAAAAAAAAAAAAGCATAAATATTTAGCAAAATTTTTGTTAAGGCTAAAGTTTAATCTCAAACATCCATTAGTCACCTACTTCGTATAAAAACTTATAAAACCACACTTTTTTATTGTCACTAATTATAATCTAATTTCTGAATTATTGGAACATGATTCTGGTCTGACATGGAAATAAGTTCGATTGTCTCGTATGTCATGTTAAGGTGTAATATAACCCCTTCTGACATAACTTGATTGACAGCTGGTGACAAACATGCCTAATTGAACATTACACAGATACAATCCTCTAAAATCGAGTCCTATCCTTACCAGTATATGATTTTAACTAGTTAACAAGATCAATAAATAAAACAACAATACATAATTATACTGAAAAATGGAGAAGAAATAACTCGAGATGATAGAAGCTAGTTATATTTCTTTCTATTATTAATAAAAATTAGGCTGCGATTGTTAACAAAAACACAATTTAAACAAGTTGAAAATAAGCACTAAGTCGAATACAATGGCCTTTGTTTCCGTTGTCAATCTCCAGGTAATTATTTCCAAGTAGGTGCAGTTCTTATTTAAGCGTCTGATGGCTTGAAGGTCTCTACAAAAGAGTCGTCCCCTTTAATCATAAAAGTTTGCAGAACCCTTTGGAGTGCATAGCGTCTCTGCCAATGTTTGGACTGTCTGCCATTGGACTTCAAATGTTTTTTTCACGGCTTTAGTTTATATCGGTTAAGACCGAAAAGCTGGATATTTGTATATGAAACTATTAGTAATATTAATTAGATTATCAAAATATGACTTTAACTCATTCCTATTCTTTTATGTTTTCTCCTTTTGTTAAAATTATGTTTGTTTTTCAAAGTAAAGTATTACAGTTTTCTAAGTTTGTGGAATTAGTGATAATTAGAACTATCTGATAGACTGATGTTATACATGCAAAATCGAGAATCCTAAAACATTAAAAAAAATAAACAGACAAAGAAAGAAAAATAAATAAAACACATCAATATTTTTTTTTTTTTAGTGATTTTATATTCATTGCGTATTGTATTAAATAATAAATGGAGCTAGGACCACTGAGTGGAGCAGGGCAAAAGAAACATTAGGAAAAATTTCATAGTCTTCTGAAATATGGGATGCTAGAAAAAAAAGAAAAAAGAACACAGCGAAGAAGTCCTTCTACTCGGAATACATTGCGGATATATAGCAATGATGCAACACTTACCTACTGAAGGATCTGTATCCACTCAACGACACTTGCACTGCAGTCTTTTAACGAAGTAGGAACCCTATTAAACATTGGTGACAGCCTATAAACAGTTCCGGGTGACAGTGAAACGCGTTAGAAAAGTTGGAAAAAAATTAAGATGTACGAACTGAAAAATTAAATAGGGTGAAAGTGTATAAATGAAATTTTATAATAATTTTATTTTCAACTTAGGTTGATTTCTTACAATGATGTCAAAAAAAAAAAAGTATGAAGCGTTTTCATCATTTCGTTTTCATCAACCTATGAAGAGTTTTAAAGAGATAGTACTTTTTACCGAGATTCGTACTGTTTTACGTACACAGAAGGGATCCAGGACGCACAGCCATAAGTTTTTTCCCAAAAACGTGTGTATCCACTTAATAGAGGCTGGGTTTGCCCCAAGAGGAACTCCTCCATACCCCAGGGACGTCCCACGGCTAAAATAACACAATAAATAATTCTCTCTCAGCCGAGGTTCGAATACGAGATATGGATGATAGTAGACAAATGCTGTATCCACTTATGTTGTTAAATGTAATATTAATTAATTTTGCGTGGATAAATAGTTTATGTTTTTACACCTATTAAAAATGTTTTATAACTTAAGTGAACTTATAATTTTATTTATTTTAGTGTTGTATCGAGAAATAACTTCATGTGCCAATATATATATTACGCGTGTGAAGCAAACACGTTTGTAGCATGTTAGCTAAATTCGTGTATTGGATTTCCAAGAAGGACAATGAGTAAACTTAATAGGGTATGAGTGAGAGTTAAATAAACTCATTTGGGCTGGTATGTAAACGTCGAGTTTGGTATTCCACAAAGGAAAACGGTTGGTACTATGTGTGTACCACGGCATGTTATTAGTGTGTGGTTTGCCTGGAATATATTCGAGATCGTCACCAGCGGTAACACCTCTTCAAGATTTTAGTGGTTTAGTGAATTCTCTGCAAGGGGAGAATTGTTTATCTGTTCCTCGATCGATCCCAGTCTCCGGTTTGGTCTGGAGTGGCGCGTGCTAGACTCAACCACCCTCTTAATCTACTAGAATTATAATTATAAAAGAATATTTTAGTACTAAAAGCTTCTCTTATAATTACAAATAATTTAATAATGCTTTAATCTACCTGTGTGTGAAATATGAAGTCGCGCAATAGTGAAGACTGTAGTATTAAACATTTTACTACCGATTTTACACATTTTCAAGATTATATCCACATAAAAAAGGTCTAACAGGGCTTTAAAGACGAATATTTAAAATTAATTTATCTAAATTATTTTTAAATTATTTTTATTTTGTATTATTATAATTTTTTATAATAACATTAAAACATGAACTATTTAATATTAAAATTATGCAGCGTCTAACATTAAAATTATTTTTACATATTTGAATGAGCATTATATACTTCCATCACTTCTTTATTCATCTTTAAAACTCTTTTACATCATATTAATTTTCCTCGACGTTTCAGGGTTTTATCCCCATTTTTAAGACTGAAATTGATTAAATAAATTTTAAATTTAGTTAGATTCAACATACATTTTTTAAATTAAAAATTCTATATTACACTATTAGAGAGATACACATTATTAACTAACAAACTGGCGCTGCCCAACTTAATTGGGTTGCTAGGACACCTTAAAGTTACTTTTTTGTCCATTTTCTTTATTTTATAATTTTTTGTAGTTTACTGCTACATGCTCTATTACAATTCTGACTATTGAAATTATTAAATATTTATTAACTGCCAAAGAATTCCATGATTAAGTAAATGAAAAAAAGGACGGTGTATTTTAAAATCTAGACAATTACTCAAATGAAAAGCTAAGGAATTAAAAAAAAAAAAAACTAATATTGTAAGTCGTTATTGAATACTATTTAATATATTCTCCGAAACTGCTGGACCATTTTTTTTTTCTTGAAATTTGGCACAAAAAATATCAGGGCATCTAAAGATTATCTTAACACCTGGACGTTCATATCAGCCGATTAGTTTTAAAATATTAAAAACCGATTTGGGGAGCCCGTGGCTAAGTGGCTAGCGCGCTAGTCTCTCATGCTACAGGTTGCGAGTTCGAACCCCAGTCCCGGCAGGGCTTTTATAAGAATGTAATTAAATGCGGGTTCACTCACAGCCTCTCCCCCGGGTATGTGAGACCCGTCAACCAAATGGTGGCCACTCACAAAATTAGGCGTAGAAAGTGATGACCCTACACTACGAATCGCATCGTGAAGCGCGAGTGTAATCTGCCAGGTCACACCGCAAGGCCCAGGGCCTGCACGGCCTGTCGCGCCACTGAAAGTTTTAAAATGGTGGATGATTAAAAACGATTTAATTCAATAACTCAGTTATTTTTGAAGATAGAGAAAAACGTTATTAGAGTTTTCGGATAGAAACCACGAATACTATTTTAATTTTACTATCCCCGTTGAACAGATCCGCTACCTTGGACTCCATATAGACAAGCGCCTTACTTGGAATCCTTACACTAGACTGAAACGACAAGAAACTGCCGATACCGCTTACTACAACACTTACTAGACAAACGTTCAAAACTCTCTATTTACTACAAAAGACTCATTTATATCACGATTATTCGACCTATTTGGACCTATGGCATTGAGCTATGGGGTCCACTAAACTATCAAACTCCCCCCGCACCCAATCCTTGCAATCCAAAATCCTACGAAAAATCCTCAATGCTCCTTACTTTGTAACTAATAAACTCATCTATAGAGACCTTAATATCCCACTTGCAGACTTGGCCCGCGATAGATACACCTCCTTTAATTCCAAACTACCTGCCCACTCAAACCCGCTTGTCCGTAACCTCTCATCTACATCTATTCCCGGTAATCCTCCGAGGCGCCTGAAAAGACGGTGGTCTCGAGACCTGCTCATGAAATAAACTTTGAAGTACTACCACTAGGTAGATTCTTTACATGTCTATTCATGCCTGTTATTGTCATTCAGCCATTTTACTGATTGTATTTGTATATACAGTTGTATAAAACAATAAAATATATTATAAAAAAAAAATAATAATAAATAAATTATTATCGGTACATTCGTTTCTTAGGGACAACGTTTGCAATATTTAAAATACTCAATGCTATAACTAGGCTATAAGAACCAACTACGATTCACGAAGTATTGTCCTCAGTGAATCACTGAAATTTATAAATACAATATTTACCTCTTTAATGTCAGTTTTTACGCACAATATAATCTGCACTGCGTGAGTAGTTTTTCTAACAAGTTAAGTTTAAAAAAATATATTTTTTGCTATTTACAACTGTATTATGGAATACAAAAAGTAAATATATACAAAGCATTATGCACTTGTAGAGAAGCTGGTATCTGAAATATCAAAAAACAAATCGTTAGAGATCGATCATTTCGCAATTTCACTGACTTAAATAATATTTTACCCAATTAGAAATAAGCGGGATCAGAAAAAAAAAAAATGTAGTTAAAACTGGAGCTCACATGTAAACTGCCTTGGATGGGGTTGTCTATGTAACAATTCTCCATAATCGCTGCCACAAACGCCATAGAAACCGCTTTATTATGTATAACAAACGCGGCAACCCGGCCATAAAACCGATCCCATCGACTCCATTAAATCAGCTCCCTTGCTTTAATTCCACCTCTTAATCCTTTATATACTCTCGGAAGGGGTCTAATTGCCCTCGGTATCCCATTTATTTGAATGTATTTACCGTCGGGTCGTCGGGCGATTCATTAGATGGAATTGGAATAGTGGCCGAAAGAAAGATAAAATCTTGTTAATACCTACTTCACAGAGCCATAACTTGATAGTGAAAAAAAATTTTAAATTTGTAAGTAGTAGAAAAATATTAAACGGTGCTTGTTCCTTCCTCTACCAACTTAAAAATCCATACTAATTATAGAGATTTTTCTAAATACACATAACCAGAGATAAATATTTTATTCTGAAATAGAAATGAAATTATTACTATAAATGTCAGAACATTCTCTTCTTACACAATGATTAATTTAAATTGTAAATTTTACAGTTTCTAATAATATTAACAATTTATGTAACGTTTAGAAGTTTTTCTTTATTTTCAAAGGTTCATAAACCAAAAACGGAAATAAATATCAAAGAAACGGCCATATTTTAATATTAATCATTATTTTTGGGTTGTTTTTTTTCATTGGCGCAACAGGCCGTGTAGGCCCAGGGCCTCGCGGTGCAATCTCCTGGAAGATTACACTCACGTTTCTCGATGCATTTTACAGTGTAGCGTCTTTTTTTTTTTTTTTTCCATCCATACCTCGCCTTTGTGGGCTATACGGGGTTTCTCGGACCAGGGGGTGAGGGCGTTGAGGGTTCCGAGAGTTGAGCTTGTAATTTTTGGTTTCAAAGTACTGGTCATCTGGTAGCTAGGCAACGCGCGTTTAAAGCAACGCGCGCTAACCATCTCGGCCACCCCGCCCTCTATAGTGTAGGGTCATCACTTCCTACGCCTAATTTTGTGAGTGGCCACCGTCTCACATACCCGGGGGAGAGGCTGTGAGTGAATCCCTATTTAATTACATCCTTCTAAAAGCCCCGTCGGGACTGGGATTCGAACTCACAACCTTTAGCATGAGAGACTAGCGCGCTAGCCACTCGGCCAAGGGCTCGCCGTTTTTAGTTAATAAAATAGAGAACAACTTTGAAACGTTAGACAATTTTTTTTTAATAAAGTTAAAAACGTAAGATTTCAAACAAATTAATTATTGTTTAAGTAGAGAATGTTTTACCATTTATTTACATTGGTATATATTGTGTAGGTTTTTTTTTCGTGTTACTTTTCCTACTGTCTTAAGCAAAATATTTTATGATCATTAGTAATTTCAAAGGATGATTGAAACTCTGTTATCATGAAAAAAGGTCACTGAAATCATGAAAACAAACATATTTGTATTGAGTGTACATTGTAATATTATGTAAATAAATAAAGTTTCTTTCTTTCTTTCCTCTACATTGGTATATAATATACTTTTCACCATATGGATTTTAATATTAAGAAATGAATTGTTTTAATATAACAAAAAAAATATCATAAGAGTAGGAAACTATGAACAAAAACTCGAGAAGCAAACGTTTATTAATTATTCGATCTACTTAAAATCTTCTAATACATTGAAACGATTTACGAATAGGTAATATTGTAAGAATAATAATTGCATTCAAAACATAATTGCTTTATATATTTGTTCTGCTATAATGTTTTATTTGTAATAATTTCGCTATTTAACTAAAATACTGCTCTTAACTGATAGCACACTTACTCAATAAATATAACAAAGATCGGAATGAATTTATTGAACAATTTTGGACAGTTGGCTCAATTAACAAAATATGTACTTAATGTTTTGTATTCCCTGTATTAAAACAAATAATAGTAGCCAGGGATGACCTCTTATATTAACACAGAGGTCTATTAACAAAACACTGTATATAAGTGTTCGCAAACACTGTGTAGTTACATATGCCCGTAATAACAAGGCAGACTAACAGTTAACTAAAATTATTAGAATATATACTGATATTTTTCCTATGCTTCGATTATATTTAAAATAGTATACATATGCATCAAATGCCATCTTGCTATAAACATATGTAACTATACAAAAGGACGGGAAAGAGGATTTTAAAAAGGTGGAAAGGAGAAGTTTTAAGGTCTTTAGCAACTAGAACTGAGACAAGTTTATAATTACAAAATTTGTAAGTTTATAAAGAGTCAGCCACTTCTTTGTGAGTTGTTAAAAAGAGCTTTTGATAATATGAAATGGAAAAGAAGTACAGACATCTTTAGCCAACATTATAATTTAATAATTTAGCCTTATATTTTATTTTTTATCCGGTTTTACTTTTTCTATACAAAATTCATTGAACGTACCTATTTTATTTTTTTTTTATTTCTAAATTTTTGTTCATTTTTCATTATTTAGCACAAAATATTTGCAGGTTGTTTAATACTTAAGACAATTAAATATCGTTTAAAAAGCAGAACCGTGTTAATTAATTTTTATTGACGCCTGACAGTTTAATAATAAAATAGATTATTTAAAAACAACATGTTTCTATCGCAACTATATGTAATGTAATTCTTTAACCTTCTTTTATCTATAACTTTATTTGAAATTTCTTACATTGATTACTGAACGGTGTACAGTGGGCAAAATCACCAATTTAGGTGGACAAAAAAAAATAGTTTGGAATTTTCCAGTGCTTCACCTTTTTATTATTAGTTGGCAAGACCCGTAATACTAATATTTACCGCCATACCGTGTTTACAGATAAATAGTAAATGAGTGAATCATTCCTGTTCTCACAAGTGCCAAATAACCAGCAGTGGGATTATCTGTATTCGATGGTCATTTATTGTGTTCAAGGCATATATTTAGAGCAAAGTATTTTTGTTTTTATTTAACAGTAGACATTGCTGAAAGGTAAGACATTATATTTCCAAACTCGTTATTGAATATACATTGCAATCTCAACTGTAGCGTTAATTTAGCATTTTGTAAATGTATGCCCTATTCAATAACGAAAAACTATATAACTCCTAAGTTACTCCAAGGATTTGTTTGATCAATCCTTCTAGTCTTTAGATATTATAAAGAATCTCTGCGATTTTTTGCGTTGGTGATGATACATAATTTTTTTCAGACACAACACTCCGAATCAAAAGTTTTACAATCTATAATTTCAAAAAATTCCTAAATGATATAAAATACATCTATCAGCAGGTTTTAGCAACTCCGAGCCATAATTAGATTGTTTGTATTATTTTTCCCGTATTCCGGGACTTGAAACGTAAAATGTAGGGAAGTTTTAGATTTTAGTAAATAAATTCGATGTTTGACCACTGTGCGCTCGCCAATCGTGTCAAAAAATTAATTAGTTTTTATAATTTTTTTCTTATAATTTTTTTTATATTTTTTCCGTAATCTGGGGCCCCAGAGATTAAATATAGACAAGTTTCAGAATTTTGTCAACCTACATTGGTCATATTCTCCACTGTGCGGTATTAAATAAAATGCGTGTGTTGGTCCCACCAGATGTTTTTGACGATTGTTTATCTAAATTTATTAAATTCATCTAAACATTTATTAGTTATTTTAATTGTGTAATTATGTATTATTATAAGGACAGTTAAAGAGTTAAAACTTAATGAAGATATTCTTAATGAAAGGTGGGGAAGCCCTCCTGCACCCTTCATCAAGAAAAGTGTTCATCGAAGCCCTAAGTAAGCCCCTATTATTGGCCCGGAGACAATGCTACTAACCCGTCACCTAAGGCCCTTTAGGGAATTTATTGTCTAGGGCCCGACTCATTGTTCTCTATATGACTGCTTCATTGTCCGACCGCGTCTTCCCTTAGGTTCAAGAGCTTTCGCCAAGTGCA
The DNA here is from genome assembly GCA_023052935.1 of Piezodorus guildinii. NCBI lineage: Eukaryota > Metazoa > Arthropoda > Insecta > Hemiptera > Pentatomidae > Piezodorus > Piezodorus guildinii. The sequence continues at coordinate 125,711,028 of CM041294.1, read as the reverse complement.
TGCTTTTCGAGTGTCGATGCTCTTGTTAAGTACCCAAGCCTCGGATTCGTGATCTTAAACACAGTAAGTATTTGTTGGCATTATGTAAAAAGTAATATGATAAGATGATTACGATATTCATTTTTCCCGAAGAAACATTTATTTTGTATAAATTATTGGCTCTTTGTTTGTTTATTTATTTGACGATAACGGATTAATTATATAACGGACGATGCTACAGTGGGAGTCCTAAATTTTACGTATGCACGTTTAATTAGGATAGGGATCTTTAACGAGTACCTGACATCGCTCAAGCGAGTGGAACCACCTTTTAACGTCCCCTCCAAAGGACGGTATAACTAAGGATTTGTTACTCCCATTAAAAACTCCTAGAGCCACCTGCGGGATTGAACCCTCGGGCATAGGAAATAATTGTTTCTTAATTCTTGTGTGTGTGTATTTGTTAAGTCTAGCACTATAAGGAAAAGTCACACGAAACTGAAATTTCATATTTAATGTTACGGCAACTTTTTCATTGAAATCAGTTAACCAAAACAGCTAATTTATACCATGCATTTTGCACGTGTTTACGATTTTCTTAAAAACGGCTCTAGTGATTTTAATTAAACTCCCGATTTGATCGATTTAAAATGTAATAGACTTCCAAAAGACGTTTTTCATTCTGATTCAAATAGTCTGACTGGGTTTAAATGCCGATATTTTAAATTGTCTTTCTCTGAAGTTTCTTTAATTTTGTAGATTTTATAAAAATAACCCTATCATCATTTAAACAGTGATAACAAACAGATAAATAAATAGCTTGAATGAATTTGATACGCAACTAAAACAGATAAGAGCAAAACTAATTATTATACAACCTTTGTGTTTTTGAACGTATAAACAGTAATATAAATGTATATTATACAGCTGTGAAGCTAAAGATTTTAGAAAAAATATTATCTTATATTCGAATTTGTAAACGTTAACGATGAGTGATGAAAAGCTGATAAAACTAACTGACAGGCATAGAGAAGAATATAATAGATAATTTAATAAAAACACATGTTTCGATTAACACTCTATGTAATTAATTCTTTAACAATTTAGTTTTATCTTTAAGTGTATTTAAAAATTTTGAAATTGAGTTTATCAACGGAGACAATATAATATCTTGTATTGGGATCACTAGATTTTTATGTCCGTTATTAAAACTTTTATAGTATCTTATAAGATGTAATTCAGTCATGGACACGCTTGAATGGTTTTCACCTAATTACATTATCAATTGATTTCGGATTTTTTAATAAGTCAAAGTAATTCGATTGTGGTACTAACTATGCGGTCATATATTCCATTTAAAAAAATATATAATATATATATATATATATATATATATATATATATATATATATATATATATATATATATATATATATATTTGTATATATAAAGCTTTTAATATAATTATAAATATAGAGTATGAGGTATGACTGGTTGCAAATAAAGTATAAATATTAAGGAAACAAAAAGACACCCTTTTGATAAAACTACTTGTCAAAACTTTTATTTCTAATGTTGAGAAATAAATCTATACTCATACTACACGTGGCATTATAGTTTTATACTCATCTTTTCCGAAGTCTTCCACGCTCCTTCCGAAGAAATATCCTTGTAACATCTTAGAAGTTTACATACAGAAACTTTTTCAGATCATTTTGACTGGTCTATCAAGTAATGATTTCGAAGCTCATTCTTCTTACCTATGTTAGATATTACCACTAATATCCACAAACATTTCTTCAATTTAGTTAAATAAACTTTTTATTCTACATAAGTATTATACCTAACGCAACAAAACATATCCTGGTCTAATTGGAGATATGAACAATACAAATGGGAATAACACGTTGTTACGGAAAAAAAAACCATTTTTTTAGACTAAAAAAAAAATATAGATATGTATAAGCTTAATCATTGAAGCAATTAATTTTATTAATAACGTTCCCTGTTTCCGGCTCCTTTAACACTTGCTATAAAAAGGCTGTAAGCTTCTAATTTAAAACAAAAGATTTAAAAATAAGATTCATTTAGACTTCTATTGTTGAGCTTTAATCGTCTTTGGGAAATGTTAGTTTTGTTTTACTGTACAAAATTTAAAGAAGGAACTTCATTCCCCATTTCCTAGATGGTCTCCACAAGTTTGCCAAGTGGTACACTCCGGAGCGCTATAAAATCCGCTCCCAGCGGGGAGATAATAGCGCTGCTGGAGTATCCAGTAAGTACCGGCTCCAGCCGGAACCAACCCTGCTAATGACCTGCCGAATTGACCTCACCGGTTACAGCACTCGACAGGTTACCTTTCGTGTTTCCTTAAAGTGGCAGTTTGTTAGTGGTCATTACGCGTTACGAGTGCCACTGCTGGGCGATTTTGTTATTTTCTGAATTTATTTTAGATCTATAGCATGATATTTATATAAACCAACAATCTTAGCTTAGATGGTCGAATTGAATTTTATTTTTAGTTAATAAATAAAGTAAAACCTATGACAGCATCACACTGGGAGTTTCTGTTAAGTGTACTCGCTTATATATTTACTCATTAAGTTTTTTATCAGCTTTAGCAATCCTGTTCACTCTTCCTCCACTTATTAAATAAAATGCTAAGTATTATAAAATACTGACTATAATAAAATTATTGGATGATAAATAAATTCTTTATTATTCTGGGACAAGTCCCTTTAGAATAACATTTACATAATACATAAATTGGGCTTCAAAGTCTTAGAGTAATAATTTATTTATAGACAAGTTAACAAAAACCAATCGAAGACATACATACGCAAATATATAGAGTATAAAATAAAATAGAGTCTTATTTACAATTTCGTTCTGACTGGATGGTCATGAGATGAATGAATAAGCGGGATTTGAATGTAGGAAGGGAGTTGGAGGGACGGATAGAAAGAGGAATAGAATTCCATAGGATCGAAGATCGGATATGTTTTTATTTTCTATGAAAACCGAGTCTTCATCCGAGGTTTCTTCTTTGCCAGAAATAAGAGCATAATTTTCCCGATATCATATTTATAGAAGATTAATATTCGATAAGTGAAACGGAGGGTAAAAATAGAAGGGTAGTGTAGGTTTAGTAGAGGACAACGACCAGCCCACGCAGCGATAGAGCTTCCACTGGAGCGCGTCCAGCGGTTGTGCTCGCCGGCTGTGAAATGTAAGCCGTGACGTCGCTCCATTGACTGGCGTAGGAGCTGTCGGTATTTTTAGGCAACGGCGTGTGTTATCTGGTTCATTGGTCAAGGAGAGGGTATAATATTAGAGCATGATTGAGATCTAGGGTTGGGGCCGTGATAGGAATCTGATGGTAGGGTCTGTGGGTGGCTATCAGGGCTTTGTGTAATGGAATCCTTTATCTATTTGTAATAGCGGTTTAGAGAATAATTGTAGTACAAATAAATTGAATTCGTGACATCCTACGTATTTATAAAAGTTTTGTTCCTACACTTTTCTACTAATATCTAGCTGCTAGGAGGATCGTATACGTGTATTACCAATAAGATCTTTAGTCGATAATTTATACCATATTAAAGAATATTTTACAGTATTCAATGGAAGTGTTTTTACGTAATATGAAAACGAATCAGTTCCTTACAAAATGTATTTATTTTAAAAATCTTCTTGAACATATAATTTTCATTGTTCCAAAGTCATTCACAGTATTAGGAATTTAACTCTCCTGAAATTTATTACAGTAGTATATCCTGTCATATCAAAACAAAAAAAATCTGTTTATCTTATTATAAAGAGACAAATGAACAGTTGAAACTTGACTTAAACAGTTTCAGTGTTGAAAAATATTTGATTTTTACATTCAATTATCTCTTCATGAAATATATAGTAAGGGAAAGTGTTACGATCATATTTTCCTAATGCATTACGAAAAAATAGAGCTAGGAAAACACTCAACTCAAGGAAGCTGGTTGCAAGTTCGTAGTTAATATTAAAAAGAAAGATATCGAAAATTTGTATAACTTATTTTTATTTACAATGTTCTATTATTTATATATATATATATATATATATATATATATATATATATATTCATATATTATATAAATAACAAGATTAAATATAAAGATAATGTCCTAAATTGGACTGATTGCAATATTACTCAATAAAGAATTGCTTATGTTTGAAAAAAACAAAATATATAGATAATATATTTTTAAATAACACCAAACAATATAATTTGTTTCCAATGCGTTTCTAACGCGCAGACTCAAATGGGCGAGTAAAGTTGGGCTCGATGAAGAGCGGATTTCGAGAAAGTTGGTACTCGCTGAACCGACTGGTAGGCGTCCGAAAGGTAGGTCGAATTGTCGATGGGTGGATTGCGTTAAGGCTTGGGCTTGAACGGTAAATATTGGACGAGTCTGTGTAGGCGGAATTTGGTGGTATCGGCATCGAACCTTCGGGTTCGCTAAGCCTATTATTATTATTATTATACGTTTCTAACCAGGTAACTATATACTCTGATACAACTACTGCAATCAATTTGAGGAGAATTAACGAATGACGAATCTTTTGTCATCGATGGTACTGATGAAATCATAATCTTGCCCGAAAAAAAAATATCAAAACAAATATTTTATGTGTAATGTGTAGAAGTGTATTAGTTCTTATTAAAATGTAAACAAAAATAACCAAATCATTTGATTGATGCAATGCATTGCGTTTATCAGGAACTTAATACATTTAGGCAGCACTGATTTGTTCTGTTATGTATTATTGATAAAATAAGGCATTTAGTTCTGGACGTGATTAAAATTTATATCATGCCGGTCTCACTATTAGGTTGATTGTTTAAAGATAGGGAAGCTGTTTTGTTTTTGTAATATGAGTGAAATAAGTGGTTAAACAGTGAAATAAAAACAGCAAAAGTAGTGTTTATAAAATATCACATGGTAAAATATGTTTATAGAAATACTGGTTTCTCAGTTTGATTAGATTCGATGACAAATAAATTTATTTGAACTACCGATCTTTTACCAAAGCTTTGCCGGCAGGTAGGGTCAAAAAATATTCGTGGTATAAATAAGAGAATGCCTTTTCAACTTCAATCTCAGATTTATTCTGACACTTCTGGCGTGAAAAGTAATGCCATCCTCCTCTTACGACTTAATAATCTCGTTAAATCCGCCGGGAATGGCGTCTCAATGCGGCATACCCGGAATCCCTTCAGGTATTAGAGGATATTTGACATATCTGTATGACGCAGACAGGATGAAGCCGTATACGCTACATCAGGCTACAAATAAAATAGTTGATAAGACGATCAGTCTCCTCAGCGGACCATAAATCCAGAAACCCCCCAACACTTCCCCTTCCTAAATCCTCTCACTCCCAACTCCAACTCCCAATCCGACTCAACTGACGTCTAATTTATCCGCATTACCGGCACTCTTTGCCATTTGTTTGCCTCCTCTGTTGTTTGGGCTTATTTACCTTATCTAAGTGGGATAGAATATTTTACAAAGTCATTGGAGGTAGAAAACGTAGGGCTGATATTCTTATATTTTTGTCAAACACTTTTATTTTATATTAAATTATAAAGACCAATGTTTTAGGTATCACGCCCATTTTTAGTGTTCTAAAAGTTAAAAACAATTACATCCCTAGATACCATTTAAAAAAAAACATTGTGAAGTGAGAATGGTTGACTGTGTGAGTAAGTAAGAGAAGTTAGTTCAGTAAGCAGTCAAAAGAACACACAATTAAGATATAAACTTAATAAACTGGTCCCAACGTTTCGGCCTAAATTATAGGCCCTTTTCAGGGCGTTTGAAGCAGAGCGTCAGAACAATTACATTCTGAAGAAGGCCTATAATTTAGGCCGAAACGTTGGTACCAGTTTATTAAGTTTATATCATAATTGTGTGTTCTTTTGACTGCACCCTGAACTAACTTCTCTCACTTAAAAAAAAAAACATTATTGCGCTGAAAATTATTAATAAATTATTAACAACCAGGTAGAAATTTTAAAACCAAATAAAATTATTGCATAAATATTAAACAATTAATATAGAGGTATCTCATCAAAATAACTAAACATTAATAATTGTTTAATATTTATGTAATAATTTTATTTTGTTTTTTTAAATTTCCACCTTTTAGCTAATTTTTAAAAAATAATTTGCAGCAAAATAACGGTTTTTAAAATAGAATTTTAGAGATGTTATTGTTTTTAACTTTTAGGATCCTGGAGATGTATGTGATACCCGAAGCGTTGGTCATGTGAATTTAATATAAAATAAAATGTTTTAGAAAGAAATATACGAAATATTGCTCAATCTCTTCAAGTTACTAGGATATTGAAATTCACACAGTCTATTTTTTTAAATAAATCACTATATAAAAAAAAATAGCCGTGACGAAAGGAGTATTACAGGGAGAAGTTCTATCCGCTTACCTTTTTTGTTTATATATATCCGATATGGATTATTACTTCTCTAAAAAAGGCGCTACCGGTATTCAGCTGAATTCGAAATTTAATGTATTGAGCTCTTATTACGCAGACGACATGGCGATATTCTCATATTCCTACGTCGATACTAATAAAAAACTGGAAATTCTTTCTTCATATGCCAAAGAAAATTATCTTGAAGTAAATCGTTCAAAAACAAAAATAATCTTCTTCCATAAAGGAAAACAAAAAAAAACTGAAAAACTTCTATTATGACGGAGAACTAATGGAAACAGTAACATATTACACGTATCTGGACGTTCCTTTATCCTCTTCTGGTCTCTTCTATGAGGCCTGTAAACACGCTCAATCTAAGACAGCCTGCGCGATAGGTACTGTTATTGATATCTGTAGAAGGTCTAAGATGGAATCATGGGAAAGTAGGAGGCGATTAAACGAAGCCATTACTACTAGTTCACTTTTCTACGGTATAGAAATTTGGGGTCTCAGGTACCTAGATGCTATAGAGAAAGCACAGTTAAATTACTTTAAAAGGTTATTTAATTTAAATAGAAACATTCCTTTTTGGCTCTTAAGATTAGAATTTGGGCTTGAACATTCCACGACAAAAATAATAAAATGTGTCCTGAGATTCATACAGAAAATACTTATGATGCCAGACGATAGAATACCCAAAATCTGTTATATGATACTTAGAGAAAAACATAACAATCGACCATCTGCAAAATATAACTGGTTTACCCAAATATATAATCTTTTGGATAAAGCAGACAGCTCAGAGATACTTTTTGAAAATAACCCATCTACTCTACAAAGCAACAGTACAGTAATAATTGAATCATTTCAGAAATTACTACACAACAAAGATATCGAATCGTTAAGATCGAGTCAATACAGCCCTTTCTACAATAGTCTTTACCAACAAACTTCACACAGCCACAGTTATCAAACCATTCATAATATTCCGTTTAAGATGTTAAAAATAATAATACAAGCTCGCCTCTCTGGAAAATACCATATTAAATTCTCTCATGCAAACGAATACCTACAATATTAAACCCAAAGAAATCTGCACAATATGTAATATGAACACATATGAAACCATATACCACTTAATAGCAGTCTGCCCAATATATTCTGCACTTCGAAACCACTACATCCCTCACGCTAATAACATACCAGAAAGCCTATTTCCTACAATATTAACTATTGATGACCCAATTAAAATCAAACTACTCTATTATTATTTAGTTGGTACCTTAAAACTAAGATCATTTGTAATAAATGAGTAATATTTATTAACAATTACGAGCTACATTAGAAAATAATCAACTATTTATAAAACTAATAGTACTGTACCTAGTTAATGTTTCATAATAATTCCTATGTAATAGATAATGTTTGCACGATTATAAAGAACTATTATAATCCATAATCTGGTTTCACAAAACTCTTTTAACTATATTTATATATCAGTGTTAATTTAAAATCCTAATATTTAATATTCATTCACTCCGATGTTAATTTAAAATGTATTTATGTATATATATAACTATATGTATTAAAATTTTGTATTTCAAAGACTATTTAAAATCTAAAATACTTTAATACTTCTATATAAGATATAAGAAAAAAAAAATTATATAAACCTGTATAATTTGTTACTTTCTGTTTATTTTGTTTATTCTACTATGCTGTTTAATACTTATCTATTATCATATTGTGATTTGTTGTGTTTCATCTTTATTACTTATAATTGTTATTAATTGCTGTTTGTTATGTATAGCCTGACCAGGCTCTATTTGTATGGGGAACCCCCAAAGACAAATAAACTCATTCTATTCTATTCTATTCTAATTCTATTTAAAAAAAATATTCACGTTTAATAAGATATTTCAAAGATATGATTCTATTTAAATATTCATTGTATTTTCACTTCCACTTAAATATATATATATAGTCAGCGAAATTATAGCGATCGTAATAATTTACGAAATCCTGTTTTCAACGGTAGTACACGTTTTACTGGGCCCTTAGTCCAAATAACGGTCTGTATCCGTGTGTTTGATAAGTCTAGCATGAAAACGAAAAGTCGTACGAAACTGAAGTTTCATATTTAAGACAAATATACGTCCGAGAGGTTACAGAAACTTTTTTAAAAATCAACATTGACAAACCAAAAGAATCACTTTATACCATACATTCTGCACCTTTAATTTTTTACTTTTTCAATAGCATCCATGTACCTTATATTTTTCTATACCGTAAAAAATGGTATATTAAGTGATGTATTCGTTAGGGTTTCCAAATGCTCCAAGATTACAATTTTCAAAGTCTACAGATATTCAAAACAGAGCCAATAGCAGAGGAGTTTTATTTTATTTTTTATTTTATCATGTTTGATAGTAAATTTTGAAATTTACTGTCAAATGGTAGAATGATTGGTCATCTCATCCAAATAGTACCTCAATGACTGAAATAAATTCATCCATTGACTGGTAATCCAATATTTAAACTTTTACATAGGAAGAGCTAAATGATACAATATGCTTAATTATATGGTTTGATATATTACAAGCATTTGATGTGTTAGAAATCAATTAATATAAGATTTATAAGTTCATAAATTCTATCATAGGTGTTGTTGTACACAGTGGTATGGGAAATATTGGTTTTAGAATACTGTTAATTAATTGAAAGAGAATGGAGGGAATTAGAATTAAATGTGAAATTCGAATTCGCTATTACCATGTGTCAAAGTAATGCTAATTGACGGTTAACTTCAAGTTTAATTAGAATTATGAAATGCTATTTATGACGTAGAATTATGCCTTTGCTTAAGAAATAATCATATTCATAATAACTAATAAATTTATATTAATTTTTAGACTAAAATGCTAAAATTATAAATTATACCAACGAAATATAAACATAAATTTCAGTTTTGTAAATCAGGCAATGATATGAAATAAAAGTTCATTTCTGAACTAAATTATCAATCCTAAAAAAATATTTTAAAAAATAACAACTTAAAAACAGTGCTAACAATAATCAATACTTGCGTGTTAATTATTAGTATTTATTTAATTTAAATTTGACTTTTCTTTTGTTTAGATTGTAAATATTATTTGAATGTGATCCTGTAGCAATATTATCATTGTCTATTGTGGCGAATTATAATATATTCGAATAAATAAATTTATAAAAAAAATATTATTATTAAGCTGCTTTTTAATTTGAATGCACTTTTTTGCACGTATTCAATAATGAGAGTAATCAAAATATTTGTTGTATAGATCAAAAAACAGAACCATCTAATAATACCATTATTTTAAGCTTTATTAATTTTCAATTAAAACAAAGTAATGTTATATTTCAAAAATAAATACTTAAGAGATAATAGCTAAACGGACGTCTACTTGACAAACGATCAAAATTATCCTTGAACAACAAAATTACTATTTACAAAGACATGCGGGATAGAGCCATGAGAATCTGCTAAAAGCTCTAACATCCAAATAATTCAGTCTCTTCAATCGAAAATATTACGAAAAATCGTGGAGGCACAGTTTTATCTAATCAATGGATTACTTCACAAGGACTTGGACATACTCACAGTTTCAGAAACAGCCACAGAATATTATAAAAAATTTCACGGCAGACTGACAATATGAACCCATCGGCCCAAACACTTAAATCCCACAGCAATCTGTACAACCTACCCCGACGAATTTTGAGGCGGTGGCCTAGAGACACCTTGAATTAACCTACTTTTCAGAAGTTATCATATTTGATTATTGCAATTTTTTTTTGCAGATTGCAAATAGTAATTTGGAGAAAAAAAATCGTAAATAAATAAAAAAGAAAAAATTATATAGCATATATAACTTGAAACAATATTATATGTTATTTGTCAACATTATTATAAACTACCTAATTATTTTAATCGTTTGATAGCATTAAAATATAAATTTAGACGGATGTAAAAATATTGCTAACTGTATCTCCCACTGCCACTCCCTGGCACAATCGATGCATTAATATTATAAGCAGATGTAGGTCATAATACTAATTCAACTGATGATTTATATACTTGGGTTATATAACATCTAATATTTACAGATCCTAGTCCTTAGATCGTTTCAATGAATAATCCATGGAATATGCCCGTTACAATGAGACTGGATTGTCCTGAAACAAATCTATTTAAAAAAATGCCCTTTATCCTCCAGCGATTTTTCTTTTAACCATTTATCTATTTAGAAATTAATAAACTAAAACTGTTTATTTATTTTTGAAATATAACATTACATTGTTTTAATTGAAAATTAATAAAGCTTAAAATAATGGTATTATTAGATAGTTCTGTTTTTTGATCTATACAACAAATATTTTGATTACTCTCATTATTGAATACGTGCAAAAAAGTGCATTCAAATTACAAAGCAGCTTAATAATAATATTTTTTTAAATAAATTTATTTATTCGAATATATTATCATTCGCCACAATAGACAATGATAATATTGCTACAGGATCACATTCAAACAATATTTACAATCTAAACGAAAGGAAAGTCAAATTTAAATTAAATAAATACTAATAATTAACACGCAAGTATTGATTATTGTTAGCACTGTTTTTAAGTTGTTGTTTTTTAAAATATTTTTTTAGGATTGATAATTTAGTTCAGAAATGAACTTTTATTTCATATCATTGCCTGATTTACAAAACTGAAATTTATGTTTGATATTTCATTGGTATAATTTATAATTTTAGCATTTCAGTCTAAAAATTAATATAAATTTATTAGTTATTATGAATATGATTATTTCTTAAACATAGGCATAATTCTACGTCATAAATAGCATTTCATAATTCTAATTAAACTTCTAGTTAACCGTCAATTAGCATTACTTTGACACATGATAATAGCGAATTCGAATTTCACATTTTCACATATTAAATTTAAATAATTTTTCAAAGCGTTAAGAAATTCTGCACTGTTTGGTTTTATTCTTCAGTAGCCTCTGTTGAAATTCTTTTACTTGTATTTTCATTCTTAATGTTTTTATTTATTTATTTTTATTTTTTATTTCTATATCATAATCTGCTTATTCTTTTAAATATCTAAGCATTATTTATTTATATTTGGGAATATTTGTTATAATTGTATATTAAAGAACGGGTTATTTGATGATTTATTATCTCGAATTTACATTTGTATGGTCTCATAATAAAAAAATAAACTTTTTATTATAATTATAGATACCTAAAGATAATCATAAATATAATATATTGCCATTTTTAAATAATTTAAATAGTTAAGTTAAAATTGGTTTAAAACACCTTAGTATTAAAAATGATTAGAAAACGTACTAATAATAATTTAAGGAACAATCTTGGTTACCTACAGACTTAAAGTATAATTTAAAAATATGTGAAATCCGAAATTTTCCTATTAAGGGAATAATCATATAATTTAAAAATAATATCTTGATGTTTTAACCTAAATAAAAACCATGGAAAATAGAGAACCTAGAATACTCTATTCGACCAATTACCTAACTCTAAGGACAGTCTGAAATGGGACACAGGTTTTTAACAATTCTCAAGGATGAGCACGATGAGTTATTAATGTAAAATCATTAACCCGTACACGATAGAACGCTCAATTCTCTTTATCGATCTGTTTACAAACGTTCGTGCTAGGAAAATGCATTTATTATAAAGTTTGGACAAAATAATATGTTATTTTTTAAATTAAAGAATAGTTTTAAAATGTCTGTGATATAATGATTTATAAGGCAGATTAAATATGTAATTTTAACTTCCTTCGTTGTAGTGTAATTATGAATAAAATATTGTACGATATATTCTATGACTATTTTTTCAACAGCTAGTTTATTTTTCCAGTAGGTTGTCAATTCTTTTTTTCATATTTACCTTTGTTTTATAAATCCTGACAAGAAAGAATGGTCAATTATTTCGAATTTACAAAATTGAACGTATTTTCAGACTACTTTGTTGTGAATAAAATCGACATGATGATAAAGCCCTTTTAATTCTACATCAATATAGGGAATCAAAAAGATTGGGACCATTTTTAAGAAACTTATTTTAATAAATTTTTAGATAAACCTTAAGATGATTTGCTAATTTCTGAGAAAATCACCAAATAAAACAGAAAGATACGTTTATTTATTTACTTTATTTTTATTGTATTCTGCGCATGTAATAGCAAATATTATTTGAAATTACTCAGAGGTATTGTATTTTTTTTATTAATCTAAACGGTATTTTTTTTTAATTTAACGCTTTTTATTTTGCGAAGAATCAGAGCTATTCTAGATATTTTTAATATCCAAACTGTGTAATTTTTTTTTTAATTATGTTTTTGGTATTGTATAATACTATAAGCATTTATCTTTTGAGTCATTTTATTTGTTCATTTTGATTGTTATTTCTATTATATCTCTTTATTTTACTCTTGAACTTAATAGTCTACTTTTTTTCGGACTTCTCTCATCATAAATGGAGAATTATTATTATTAAATAGGTGTGTCTAAAACGCATAGTCTTAAGTGGCACTTCTTTTGTCGAGCAGTTTCTTGTCGTGTTAGTCGTGTATGAGGTATTTTCATTCCAAGATAGGCATTTATCAAGAAGGAGTCCTAGGTATCGGATCGGTTCAACAAAGTCATTAAAGGACACTGTAGGGCAGAAAGTCATAGGTTTACGACAAAGGTTATTTGATGGAATTAGTTGGAGTTTATTTTTATTCTCCAGTTCTGACACCATACTTCTAGGTATTTGAAGTGGGATTAAATCGGGGGTATGTGAGTCAATAAATGGATTTTTATAAACTGATAACACGCAGGTACCATCAGCATGGGTAGAAAGGAAAGTGTTAGAATGGGTTGGAATATAGACTGTGTAAAGAATCGATCCCAAGACCCTTGAGGAACATTCTGTGGAAAAAGGGATGAATAGATACTATTGTGATTTATTTTGAAGGATCTGCCAGAGAGGTAGGGCTGAATAATCAGGAAGTATGTTGGATGGAGGAATTCACGGAGATTGTACAACAGTTCGGAGTGTCAGACTCTATCAAAGGATTTGGCTATAATTTAATTGAAAATTCATTGAGTCCATGTTTATAGTTTTTCATCAAAGAGAAATCTTTTATGACATAAAATCTGTCGAGTGAACTAAGACTTGTTCAGATGCCGAGAATTTATATAGATGAATGTAGCTAACCTTCTCCTGGCAACGCAAAAAAGCCGTCCCATGTACCTGACATATTTTTCAGTTACGGGACCAAATTCGGACACGGTAAAGATTGGTAGGACCTAATTCGGCTACCCCGGCGGGTTATAAAATATCTATAAAAGATTATAGAAATAATTTTAGTTTACCCCTAGATTTTAGAGTTATATTCAAATAATTTTATTTAATTTATGAAAAAAAATATAGATATATTGATTACTACGTGGAATAAACTTACTCGGCAACGACCCCAATACTATAAATTGATCCTAATCCATATAATAAGGTGAAAACGGTAGGGGAGGAGCAGGCATAACTGATGAGTCGTATTTGGAAGGGCAACGCTAATGAGAGGTTTGCAAGTCAACTCCCCCTAATTAGCCTCATTACTGACCCGTCCCCGATGATCCCTCACCGCCCCTCTTCTCGATACAGTCAGCCTCCGGGAAAATTATTCCTCCTCTAAATTTAATGAAGGTAATATACCAACTAATATACATAGATTATACCATTCCAATTAGGACTAGGTATTTGAATAGAAAAAACGCTGCAAATTATTACACAATGGTTTATTATTTCCACATAACTATATTTGAGTATAACTGTTTATATAGCTGTTTATAGCTGCTAATATATTCCATTTTTCTATCTTCAATAATAATAGAGGCCAATGCCATCAAAGAAGCTCTGTTGTATATAATAGGTTCAGAGCATTATCAAAAATTTACCATTGTGTCCGACTCAAAGAGCGCTTTGAAAGCTATTCATAGCTCAAAGATTAGACATCCGGTTGTATCAGAAATCCATAATATATACCGTGAAATCCTGATGATGAGTAGGGAAGTGGTGTTAATATGGGTTCCTGCTCACAGAGGCATATATGGCAATGAAAAAGCCGATGCCGCGGCAAACTGTCGTTTAAGAAAACCTCAAGCTACGACAGTCAAAAAAATCCCTCTGCAAGACTGGACAAGGCAGTTCAGCTCTTTACAGAAGGGAGAGTGGCAAGTTGAATGGAATGCAAATTCATCTAAATTAAGTGAAATAAAAAAGATTGTGCCCGTTGGAAGACCTCCAACAGAAAGTCAAGGAGAGAAGAAGTGATCCTCTGCAGGCTGCGGATAGGACATAGTGAGTTCTCCCACGGCTACCTTCTGCGAGGTTTAGAAGCCCCAACTTGTACGCAATGTGACACAGTGAAACATATATTGTTAGATTGTCCAATTTTAAATAACTTAAGAATTGAACTAAGAATGGAAAATACTCTAAAAGAATTATTGCAACATGATGAAAACAAAGCCAACAGAGTATAAAATATAAGTGTGAACACCAATGACCCACAAGGGTAGAGGCGTCATAAATAAATAACCGAGTAATGGATGTATTTATAATAATAATAATAATAATAGGCTTAGCGAACCCGAAGGTTCGATGCCGATACCACCAAATTCTGCCTACACAGACTCGTCCAATGTTCATCATTCAAGCCCAAGCTCCCGAGATCAGCCTAAACGCAATCCTCCCATCTACGCTTCGGCCTACCTTTCGGACGCCTACCAGTCGGATCAGCATATATCAACTTTCTTGGAATCCGCTCATCATCGAGCCCAACAACTTTACTCGCCCATTAGAGTCTCCGCGATGCAATCAGCTCAATTATATTCACAGGATACAAGTTCCGCAATTCCGCGTTGTGCAACCTTCTAAACTCCCCAGTGGCCTCATCTCTCTTCGGACCAAATATTTTACGCAATACCTTATTTTCGAAGACCTTAAGTCGTTGTTCATCCTTCAAAGTAAGCGGCCACGTTTCACATCCGTAAAGAACCGTTGGAAGAATAATAGTTTTATAAATTCTAACCTTTAAGTTTTTAGATAAAAGCCGCGAACTAAGTAACTTAGTAACTGAATAATAACACGCATTTCCCACCTTTAACCGGGACTTTATTTCTTCCTGGATTTCATTTTTTCTAGTTATAATTGAACCTAAATACTTGAATTTCTCTACGTGTTCAAAAGTATGCCCTGATACATCAATATCACCAAAATCGCCACCGTTTCTGCTACTAATCATATATTTCGTCTTATCGGATGTATTTATAAGTAGAATTTAAATTTTTTTCATTTCTTTTTTATAGTTATTTGCGGATTGGTTTAAGAACACTAATAATTTTTTTTCACCTTCACAAATAAAGGTTTGCAGGCGTATAGGCAAGATTTCTATTTTTTGTTTGTTTATCGCAATTCACTAATTTCAAAACTCTATACATGTTTGTCTCTATCTTCAAAAATAACTGAGTTATGGAAGTATTTATGTGTAAAATTAAAGTATTTTTTTCTTTTAAAACACTAATAATTTTTTTCTATATTTTCAAAATAACTGAATTATGGAATGAAGTCACTTTTAATCCGTCACTATTTAAAAAATAATCAGCTAATATCAACGTCTAGGTGTTAGTTGTATGACCTGGTATTTTTGTGGCGCATTAAAAAAAATTTGGTCCAGTAGTTTCGGAAATCCCTAAATTTTGAGGAGAGTTACCCACAAGGGAGAGGTGCCAAAAAGTACTTTATAGGTATTAGTAGTATTTTTGGCTAGCGAAGCGTTTTAATATGTATTTCCATTGGAGTGGAAGTTTAGTTTTCAGCAGTATGACATTGCGAATTGTAGTCAAAAGCACTGTAGCTTTCCTTGGCATTTGCCAGAGTAAAAAAGTAAGAAGAAAATTTACTGACTTCTTTAGTCAAATGTAATACGGGATAGGATTCTCAACTCTTCGCTTGTAGAAGAAGTGTAAGGATGGGAAAGGGACTCCCTCTTTGCCCTACCTTAGCATCATAAAATATTTTACGTGAATTCTCATTATGTTTCAGCTATGTCAATTAGCGACAAGTTGTTAAAATAGCGCAGTCAGATTGAAAAAAAGAAACTGTTTGAGGAAAAGTAATAATAAAGAAAAAATCTTTCTTCCATTACTTGAAAAGAGACACAAGATTCGACCAAGAAAATGGACCATTAGGGAAGGGAAGAAGAGGTGAGGGACGGGGTCGAATTAGAGAGCCACCGGGCCATTAATTTGAATTTAGCATCATAACTTCACAAACGACGCTCAACTTTTCCCTCTTGAAAGGACCTTGTGAAATATGCCGCCTTGGAAATTCGAACACCGCTGAGGAAGCACAAACTTATAATTTCTAGCCTCCCCTCACCACCCTTTTGTCCCTTACACTAAATAATTGTCAAATTTATTAAATAACTCCAAGATGGAAGGCTCTTGACGCCAGGTCATGAAGTAAAGTCTTTAATAGGAATAAGGTACCTATTTTCCGTAATTACGAAACTCCATGAGGGTGAAACTTGAAATGCTATTAATAAAATTTCTTTATTTATGACGCTGTAGCTCATGAATGGTCGTGTTGTGGTTGTTGAACAACTTAAACCATTCATATGAGAATTTAATCGGTAGTACTACATTATTTTTTAAAATACATTCTTTTTTTGTCTTAGTAGTATCAAATTACAGACCAAAAAGGGACCATTCCGATAATGAGGAACTTCATTTACACATTTAGAGAAAAAAATAAATAAACGATATGGAATAAATTAAATTAAAATTATGTAGTCATATTAAAAGTAGGCAATCATTTTTTATGCAAAAAGAAACTGAAACAAAGGTCAATTAATAATTTTTATTTATTAATTCAGTAGTATTTTTGTCTGTCTCAGTGAGGTCACTGGTAGTATTTATTGTTATAATATTTATATTAATAAAATAATGGTAACACAATTTAAAAAAAAAAAGTTAAAGTAAAATCTTAGATTTATCTTTAAAATTGGTAAAGTGAAATAAGAAGAGAAAGGAAAAAGTACTATGTGGGAAAACATTCAAAATTAATATTATATACTCATGCATACCAATGTTACGAATGAATAGAAATAAATTTTATTCTGTGTGATTCTTAAGTTCACAATCATTTACTAAAATAATAATTATTATAATTTTTTCACAAGCTTTATTCAATTTTCATTCTATCTACGAAATAGGGATAAGTTTTATTTTTCAAACATTTATATCACCTGTTTTTTTTTTCCCACCATCCATGCTTTCCAACACTGTTTTTTACATACATTTCTATTCAAACCCTCAGTACATTGGTGCAACACCCCCTTTTTTTGCCATTAGACCATCGAACACATAACAGATCCTTTCGAATCCGATCATCATCATCATCATCATCATACTTTTTAATATGAAATTCTATTTATTTTTACATATATCCGTGACTCCATTATCCTTCCAACGTCCAAACCCCTCGATGCAAAAACTTTCTGTGTATGGAACTCCAAACGAATATTAAAGACACTTCTCTCAACCACAATTTGTAAATTGAGAAACAATAAGACAATTGTATTTATTATTATTGTTTGGGTAACATATAATGCAAATATATGAGAGTTAAAGGTCTAAAACTCGCTGAAGACTGTTTTAAAAGGGTTTTATTTAAATATAATTACAATTACAATAATACTTGAACAAATATAGTGGCACACTGCTTATATAAAATATGGTAACTATAAGAGACAACGACTGCAGGACGGCCAAGATGGTATGAACGAGAGTGCATCATTCTCCCGGCTTAAATAGGTTTCATATAGTGCTGGTCTTGCAGTCAGCAGAAATTTTATGATCCTGGGTGGCTTGATTTGCGTCCTTAACTTTCCTCGGGTCTTTTATCCACCTGCCCTGTATCTTATTTCTTGCCGATACGTTTTTTCTTAGTTCACAGAAGAACATTATGCATGAACATTTCAAAACCCTCCCAGTCCGGAATGGATTGCATGTCTATGATGCTAACTTAGAATAAGAATCTGGAATGACTTGTTGTTATTAAGTGTTTAAAAGAATTTAATTTTCTTTTTCGCAAAGTGATGTCAAATAAGCAATATTCTTCCTCGACAATTCAAAAAAACAAAAATCTTATTATCTTCTAAGAATTGATGAAAAACAAGGAAATAAACATGTTGAACGTATTTGATAATAAATTAAAGCTGAAAATTACCAAATTATAGATGTATAATATAACCATTGGAAAGCTAAAGATTTCAGAAAAAAATATGATCTTATACACTATGTTGTATAAGATAATGGAGAGTAATAAAAAGCGGAAAGAACTAAGTCATTTTTGTAGGTAATGATATAATAGATTATTTAATGAAACATATGTTTCTATCGAAATTCAATGCAATTCTTTAACCTTTATCCATCTTTAATTTTATTAAAAAATACCTAAATTGATTTTAGTATAAGAGGTAAGTGAAACACGTGTGTTGCGCTCACCAGAAATTTAAGAATATAATTCGATAAATAAATGTTTAATTAATATTATCGTATTATTATTATTTCCATAATATCTCTTTATTTTCGTTAATGAGTTCTTAAAAAACATTTAAAAGAAGGACCATAATTGTTATTAATGATGAATAATTAATATTTTTTATTAATCCCATCTATTTGAGTAGATTGGACGAGAGGTAAGAAAAGAGAAGAAGCCCTAGCCTTCTTTACAGTGACAGGGAAAAAAGCCATTGTCTCTCCTAATCGCTTGTGGGGAGTGGGGGTGGGTGGGGGTCGGAGCAACCAGATTTATTAAACTGAGACAACTTTCTTATCTCCGGCTTTTAGTTCCCCACTAACTTTTGCGTGTTTTAGCTAGAGCATTTTTTTTTATTTCTTCTTTAGCGGTGAAAATATTACTAGCTTGCGCTTTAGGATCAAACGAATTCTGTTACGGAGGTAATCAACGGAAAATAGATTAAATAAATTTATTTGTATGCTTCAATACTTTTTTTTTTTTTTTTTTTTTTTTTTTTCATTTGACGTCAGTATATACTACAGCTAACCCTTCAATGATACCGCAGGAGCCGTAAATTTTGCCTATCCAGGTGTTAGTAGGTTAGGAATCTTTAATAAGTACCTGACATCACACAGATTCCGACGACTTTTGTACGGCCTCTTCCGGACTAAGGACGGTCTAACGGGCCTTTTACCACGAATGAACTAACACACAAAAGTAGATGCGTAAAATAGATTTTATTCTTCAATAAGTGTTTGACTAGTCCTAGTCAAAGTCTAACTTGAGACTCACTAGGAGAGAATGATTCTGAGTGGATCTAGGTTAGGCTTTTAAAAGGGTGAGGATGAAGAAGGAGGCAGTGTTTTTGCGTGGTACGACATGATGGCTTATCCAAAATACTGCGCAAGTAACGGAGGTATAATTCTCCGAATAAGGTTCTGGGAGCTCTCTGAATTGAATGGGAACTAATGTGTATGAATGCAGCAGGAAACATAAACATTTAAGTTCTGTCACTTCGGTTACAGGTTAGAGGTAAGTTATATGATCCGAAGTGGTCAATGACCTGACCTCGAAAAGAGGGTAACTTCTCAGAGGACTTTTCTTATAAGTTAACAATAGACAATTGTTAAAGTTGCAAACATCCGTTAAATAAGACAAACGATTTTATAATAAACGTTAATATTATTAGTCGTCTGTAAATTTACGTTTGAATCTGAGACCTTGGCCAAAGAAGGTGGTTTTGCTAGACACTACACCACCTCTTTCAATGCTTTATAAGGACATTCCAGATAAGAAAGAAATAATAATAATAAATAATATATATATATATATATATATATATATATATATATATATATATATATATATATATATATATATATAATACTGTATTATTGAATACATCAAGTAAATTCGTAATTAAAGTCTACACAAAACGAATTATATGGGATACAAATGAAAAGTTAATTCTAAAACTAAACTCACTGAGATAGATAGATAGAAGATAGAAAAGTCTGTTTTTATTTTTCAAAATTACATCAAATAGCCAATAAGCAAATAAAAATAAAATAAACAAATTACAAATTACGAAATACAATAATAAAAATCAGACACACTACATGGTCTGTTGACCGTCCGTGGAGTCTGTGTTTATTAACAAAATTAATCCTTAATCTATCAATATAAATAATCAATAACAAAATGAGAAACAAACACTTCCCATGTTATTTATGTACTAAAATTAATTCATAAATAGTCAAATTCACAATTAGTTAAATTTAATTTAACAAATTCACTAATAGTTAAATTCTCTCGTTAGTAACATTCTATAAGAAAAAGCCGATCTGGAGAAATTAACTAACGCCAGCCAATCTTTTCCATTTATCAACTCTAAAACTTGATCCCACGTTAAATTTTTAGAATTAAAATATTTTTTTCTGAACTCAGTAAGTAGGCAGCCAAAAAGTGAAAAAGATCTTCTGTTTCATTTGTATTGCACAAACTACATTTATTATTTGTTTTCATGAAATGTTTGTAATTCAGGTTTAATACATCAGCTCTGATTTTAATTACCCATCTAATCACCTGCAGTGAACATTTGTTAGTAATGTAATTTACTGTGGTTAAATGTGGATAAAAGGGAGAAGTTTTAGAATTTTTAATTTTAATAATATTTTGTGTATAAATATCTTTTTGCATTTGAACCCTTAATGCTGCTAGACTATTTTTCCATAACTTAATATCATCACAGTTAAATAGATTTAAGTTAAAATTTAATCCATGCGATTCTTTCAGATAAAGTATGTTTTTGAACCATGCTATTTTTTTCTTAATTATATGTAATGCTAATATCTTTGGATATCTATGTGGTGGTAAATTCAAAATTTTAATAATATAATCGAAATGCATCTTTAGGGTGAATATAAATATTGGATCTAATGTTGTTTCAAAATGAAGAAAATGAGTGGGAGTATATTTTGGCAATTTAAATAGTTTTTTAAGAAAAAATCTTTGTAGTTTTTCCACGGCATCATGACTAACCCCACCCCAGACTTGTGCTCCATAGCACATAACTGCCCTACTAATGGAATTAAATATCTCCAACTTTTTTGAAAGAACTATGTCTTTGTTTTCCATAAACTGGCCCCAAATCAAATTCAAACCCACCTTAGCTTTATTCAGTTTTTCTTCGAGGTGTTTTGTCATTGAAAGAGTAGGCGTAAGAGTGATCCCTAGATATTTGTACTGCTGTACTCACTTATAAACTCACTGCTTCCAAGACTTTTAAAATTTAAACTTGAACAAAAGCTGAAAACTTGCGAATTGAGACGTTGATTTCCAAAAGGAAATATAATCCATAAATATAAAATATATCCATTCAAGGGAATTTTACAGAAAGCGCGAAAATCTCTCATTACTATATTATTAAACTATCTCATTTGGGTCTTTTTGCATTAAAATCTGGAATTATTTTTTTACTATAATAATAACATCATATTAAAGTTATGAAATATTTTTTTTAAGAATGATTTGGAACAAAAATAAATGCGTAATTAGTACTTTTAGAAAATGACCGCATTTTTAAATCGCGTTCTTTAAGGACTTGAGCGTTATTTTGATAAGATCAAATAGAAGGTTTAGATCAAACTAAATGATGAGAATACAAATATGTAAAAAAATCAATTTTGTAAAAAATGTCCTTTAGTACCTTTTGGAAATCAATGTCTCAATTGGTTATTAAGATCATTAAGAGTTACGAATCTCAGATATACATCTGTAAGCTTCAAAACCTTTGAGGACTATTCCCCAAGCTTTTTGCTAAGCCAGCAAGACCACTTTTTCTCTATCCTCTCACTTTGATGAAACTTTGATAGAAAATCTATACACTATAATGGATAGAAACAAAAGTGAATACCGTGAAATATTTCAGGAAAAGATGCCTCATAGCATTACTCTCTAGTATGATTAACACACAAAAACATCTAGTTTTTCCTAGCTAATTTACTGGTTGTCAGCATATTATCATAAAAATAAAGTTTAAACAATTTCTATTTAGAATATTTTTAAATATTTATGCTTTAAAACCAAGCTACATGGCTGAAATAAATAACAATGAATAAACTCCACCTTACCGTAATGACGAATTTCAACAATTGAAGGTTATTTTTATAAATTTAAGTTTAATATAGCGGCCCTTTTATCACTAACACTGATTAAATACATGGCCAAGTTAATGCTGGCGTATACTTCACACCTACACGTTCATCATGTCAGGCCCCTGTTTTGGGAAGTTATTATTACAGGAGCTTTTAACCTACTGTCACCCACGCGTCAAGGGTAAGTTCTAGATCCTATGAATATGAAGGGGTTGAAGCGTGTGTGGGATGATGAAAGTGACGGCTCTTAATTATCTTAATAGCAGTATGTTTCGTCTTAACTTTGAAGCTGTTAATACAGTTATTTATGGAAATAAACAATACATCGAGCAAAACGCACACGTTAAGAATATACTGGAAAAAGGTAAAGACAAAACATTTTTTTTTTTTATATATTTAGTGGAATTTACAACTTTATTGATTTAATACATCTAGCAAATAAGATAAATATATAGTTAAAACACGCGATAGTTCTGAGAAGTAACTAACCATTAGTAGAACTCCAATGTCTTATTTACACTAGGAGGTCACTTGGTTATCTTCCTTTAGGTCACCCACGTGAATTTTCGAGAATAGATATGGAGATAAGAAGTGGTTTTGTGTAAGCATAGAGTTTGGAATAAAAAGAGATATATCGTGTGCCATATATATTTGGCCGTTTTTCAAAAGAAGTTTTTGATATATTTTTTTATTTATTTAATTTTTAGACATCACAACGTTTCAGCTTCTAGGGCCATTTTCAAGCATCTGTAAACATCTGTTTAATTCATGCAATATATTATGATTTTTTTTAAAACGGATGCTTTTAAGATTAACACTGCTAATAATTATGACAACACTGCTGATAAAACGGTGAAAGAATATATATATATATGCATGGTAGGTAACATTTATTAAAAATAATTTATTAAAGACATTAGTTGACATTAGATGTAAAAAGTGTATAATCCCAAAAAAAAAATTTTAATTGCTTACAGATGCTTAAAAATGGCCTTAGAGGCTGTGATGTCTGAAAATTAATTAAATAAAAAAATATATCAAAAACTTCTTTTGTAAAACGGCCAAATATATATCGCACAAATATTGAACCAAAAGAAAACTTAGGACAATGATGAGAACAAGAGATATATCTCTTTTAGGCTATCTTAAACTAAAAATATATTTAGGTCTTTTTCGATGATTTTATTAGTAACAAAGTAAGTAGATTAAAGTTTCTTCGAAGGATTTTGGACTGCAAGTATTGAATGCGAATGGAATTTAAGGATTTAGTATACCTCTAGAGCCTTATTTCATAGGTCCTAATAGGCCTAATTGTGGTTTTTACACATACGTTTTTTGTAAAATGGGAGTTTTGAGCGTTTGTTGATTAAGCGTTGTAGTAATCGGTAGCTACAAGTCTAGTATATGGTTCCCAGTTAATTGTTTGTCTTGATGGATTCCTAATAGATATCGGTTCTGTTGATTAGGCCTTCAGATTTATATACAATGGCCCACCAATCTCTACATTTTTACAGATCGTTCCTTATCCGATCCTCAATACTGTGGAATTCTATTCCTCTTTCTATCCTTCACTCCAACTATCTTCCTACATTCTAATCGCGCTTATTCTTTCATCTCATGACCATCCAGTCGGGACAAAATTATAAATGACTCTATTTTGTTTTATTTTTTACATATTTGCGTATGTCTGTTTACGATCAGTTTTAGTTAAATTGTTATGAATAAGTAATTGCTCTATGACTCTGAAGCCCGATTTATATGTTATGTAAATGTTATTCTAAAGGGACTTGCCCCAGAATAATTAAGAATTTATTTATTTATTAGGTGTGAGAGGTATTGTTAGGAGATACATTGGGTCAGGAGGTTTACGACGTGAAGTAAATGTGATTTGAAGGGATTTATTTTAATTCTCCAATTTTAATACCATTCTTTAATTACTTATTGATGATTCTGTAAGGTTTGGTATGCAGCAGTAGTTCGTTGTCATTATCTTTTTTTTGCAGATAAGACTGTCCATCGTTAGTAACGTATTTTTCTTTTCAACATAAAAATGTACTTTCTTCATTAATTCCACATTCACCCCCTTACTTTTTTGTTCATCAATATATTTTTTTTTTTCGTTAATGCATTAAATTTATATCTGCATATAAATACAAATGCTGCTGAGCTCTGCCGATGCCCCTGCATACCCTTGGGAAAATGTCAACGGTTGCATGCGACCTCAACACCACAACCAGTCCTGTAACTGACGGTTCTAATCCACCAACTTGTTCAATGAATAATGCTCGTTTTCGGAAGTATTTGTTCTTCTATATGGCCGACATTTTTTTTTTTTTTTTGACATCGGTGAAATTATATATTCATTCATCGACTCACTAAAAATATATTTTTATTGATATTTACAACTGCATCATAAAATACATCTAGTAAATGTGCTCCAATTAAAAATAATATTAACATTTGAAATCGTCGAAGAGAATAATTTTACAACGCCTTAAGTAAAAATATGATGTATATTATCCTTTTTTATATTTTATATTATCATGTAAAAATATAATTCATATTGGTATTTTTAAGTCAATTGATCACTTCATTTCTATCAATAATTTAATTTAATTTCTTAGAATATTTTTAAAGTCACTGAAAATTTAAATGGTACAAAAAATAATATTTTCTTCAATATTTAATATTAAATAGACCATTGATATCCCTAGATTATCAATGTTTATATAGATATTAAAATGTCGATTTGAATAATAAAATACCTAAGAAGCTATGATAAAAAGATATATTTAATTTTAAATCGTATAATGCCCTTTTTATTTTATATTAGTTTCCGGAATATAGCAGTTTTAAAAAATTGTTAAAATGATTATAATCCGTGCGATAATTTGATCGGTCAATTTCGATAAAGATGTCAGTGCCTATCTTTTAAATGTATTATACATTTCTACCATAAATAGGTTATATCACTTTTGTAGGATGATACAATTTCCTAAGAATCTATATTAAAAAATCTTCATGTTCACAATACTTTCAATAACCGTATATCTCGTATATAGGTGCGTTACTGAAAATTAAAATTATTTATAAAAACGATTGAACAAAGTATGCCCATAAAAGAAATATACAGAAGCTTTTATAGGCTATCGCATTTAAATTTTATTAAACATTCTACAAGACCTAGAATATTCTCTGCTTCTAGAACTAATGTACTAGAGAAGCTTCTTCTTGCTCTCTACTGAGATAATAAACTTTATTTTTAATCTTCTATCTACCTCGGGCGTTTATTCATTCTGGCAAATCATCAAGTTTATAACAAGTGAACAAAGTAAGTAATAAATAAACAAATTGAAAAAAAAAAAGTTGTGAATTAACATTAATATGGGATCGTAACACATCAAGAATAATCACTGATTCTAGCCGATCTAACGGCAATGCATATATGTGTATGTCATACTCGATGGTCATATATATATATATTATATATGACTCTTCATCTACTAGCCTATATGTTTAATTGAATGATTTTTTTTAAATTTTAATTAAACAAAAATTTATTTATTTGTCTTTAGGGCAATGAAAGGTGGTTGGCGTAGCACAATTAATAAATCTATCATTATTAACCACTACCACGTAAATAAATCAACAAAACATAAGTCAGTACAAATACATTCAAAACAAATCAATATTACGCAGAATCAATTACAGGCTTGTAATTTATATATTCATTATTATCTAAGACATAAAAAAAATAACCAATTAAAACATAATAATATTAATCTTCAAAAATAAAAAAAATGAATCCTTATTTCACAGCTGGACCAATTCGATTATTATTATTTTGTGCTGTGTTATTTATGGTCTGGAGATGGTTCTAAAAAAAGTAGAAAACTTAATATGCTCGCTAAGTTTCCTGTAATTTTTTAAGGCAATAATGATCTACTTATCTTTGTATGTAATATCAGATCCCATACTACATTTCCAAGCTTAATCCTTAATGATTTCCTAATCACCTGCACTTCCTCTGTCGAAACCTGGGTATTACCATTGACCAAAGCCTCTCCTGGACACCCCATATTTCCCAAATCTCCCGAAGAACAATAAGTACCCTTCAATTTTTCCATCGCTCCCGCCATCTTCTTCCGCCATCCACCCGCAAGCTCCTTGTCTCCTCACTTATTTCCCCCCACTTTGACTACTGGGTTTGTGGTGGCCTCTCGATTGTGCTTGAGGACAGGCTTAAGCGAATTATAAAAAGTTTTTTAAGATTTGTCCGCGGACCACCGAAGAGGTCTCATGTGACCCATTTATACTGCGAATTAAAGTGGCTCCCTCCCTCGAAACAAGATCGCGCCATTCTGACCTTTACATTTCTATCCATAAAACAAAAACTTTTGATCATTCCTTTCTTGTCCGTACAACTACTGTTTGGCATTCCCTACCTACTCATATCCGCCATGCTTCTTCGCTACCATCATTTAAGTCTCAGCTGTTCCAGTATCTACTTTCATCCTAAACAGACGCTCAACAAACTTCATATTTGATATCAAAATTTCAATAAATAAATTCATATAGAAAATTTATTGTTTATATTAAACTTTACTCTATTATTTTATTTTTAAAAATGATTATTGGGATACTAAATGAAGTGTTATGGAATAAGAAGGTATCACTCCAAACGAAAAAGAAGATATTCCACTCCTTTCTGGTTGACACTACGCTGTATGGATGTGAATCTTGGACAGTGAAGAAATCCCAGAAAAAAAAATTATTATCCCTGGAGATGAATTTTCGGAGAAGAAGTTGTGCTATGTCTCGGTTAGAAAAAATCCCCAATAATCAAATAAGGGAAAGAGTGGGGGCCGAGCTCAATATTCTCGAAGAAATTAGTAGAAGAAGGCTGATGCGTTATGGGCACGTCATGAGAATGGACGAAGCACGTTGGCCTCTTCGATTGGTAGAATACTGCCCACGCAAGAGGAGAAACAGAGAAGACCTCGGAAAAAGATGGATAGAAGAAGTAACGGAGGATATGGCTGCCAGAGGTCTGACTGAGGACGACTGGAATGATCGAGATTATTGGAGAGACGGAGTACTGAGGACCGGAATGTGACATCATTGCAGAGCCCCGGAGAAAAAAAAAAAAAAAAAAAAAAAAAAAAAAGATTATAAGATCAAGATTGTAATGGATTTAATTAGCTATGTAGTTCGGTGAATTACCTAAATCAGCCATAATTGAGCATATTAAAAAAAATTGTGATAGGAGAATAGAGCTACATGGTGACACAAATAATTTCATATACATAATCTATTACATCTATTCATTATATTTGTAGATTCCTTGTCAAATATGTACGTCATCTAACAGATTCATTATCGCCAACACCGGATTGTGTTAATCATACTGAAGATAGGACATCGACAGCTATTAATGAATAACAATGTTACGACTGTACTATATATACTTTTACTAGATACCGATCAGTCCCAACAGCTTTAAGAACGATCAACATTCTACGACGAGACCTGATTTTCAGACTCTCTCTTAAATGAACATGTAACTATTTTAGTTTAATTACCACAGACTCCACCAGAATTTCATAAAAGACGCTCACAGTAATATTATTTAATATGGGCATGAAGTGGATTCTATTATCATGGTGCACGGGTAACTGACCGAGAAAATGGAAGAAAACCTCAAATGCTGCTCTATCAAAACTTGGACATGGCTTCTGTAAATAAATAAATATTATCTCTTTAATCAATTGCGATATAATATACTATAATATAGAATTGTCTACATTGGCCATAGTTGAAAGTTGGACGACAAGACAAGTGGTTGGCTAATTACAAAATATGTTTAAATATTAAAAGGGCCATTGTGACCGGTGTATGAAGATACAAGAATGCTATTAGGGACGGGGTGGGAGGAGGGGGGGGGTATTGTCCCGTGCCATCCATCACCCGCGCTAATGGATCGCGCACCTTGAATGCGCCTTACCGTTCGTCCAAAGTGCCGCATTTATTCCCGTCCCTTTTGTTCCCCTTATCGATTCCCGCTTTTTTCCCCTATCTTATTTTTTTACCCTACTCCTACCGACCCATAGTACGAATAGCCTTTCAACAAGATGAATTCAACTTTTTATAACTTTCATTTTCGAGTGCTACGCACTTGTGTACATTAAATCTTTGAATAGCTTTCAGCTTGATTAACCGAGAGGCCTTTTGTAAGTTTTATATAAAGCTCACTCAAGATTTATTTGTGTGTATTGTAATTTGACAAGACTGATTTTAGTAATGAGCACTTAAAACAAAAAAAATTGGTGCGCGCAACACACGACTTTCACCTACCTTCGCTGTTATTATCTATTTTTAGAATTTTTCAAAACATTTACAGAAAATAAGTTGTTAAGACATTTTTTTTTCAATCACATTTTATTGTTTTTTTTTACAACTGTATTTAGAAAATACAATAAGTAAAATAGATGATGCAATAATAGGTATGTATATAAACGTGAAGAAGCTACCCAGTGGTAGCACTTCAAAGTTTATTTTATAAGCAGGTCTCGAGGCCACCGTCTTTTCCGCCGCCTCGTAGGATTATCGGGAATAGATGTAGTTGAGAACTAACGGACAAGCGGCTTGGAGTGGGCAGGTAGTTTGGAATTAAAGGAGTTGTAACTATCGCGGGCAAAGTCTGCAACCAGTGGGATATTTAGGTCTCTATGGATGAGTTTATTAGTTACAAAATAAGGAGCATTGAGGATTTTTCTTAGGATCTTGGATTGCAAGGATTGGATGCGGGAGGAGTTTCATAGTTTAGTGGATCCCATAGCTCAATGCTATAGGTCTAAATAGGTGAGATAATGGTTATGTAAATGAGACATTTGTAGTAAATAGGCAGTTTTGATCGTTTGCCGAGTAGGTGTTGTAGTAAGCGGTATCTGAGGGAAGTTTCTTGTCGTTTCAGCCTAGTATGAGGATTCCAAGTAAGGCGCTTATCTAAATGGAGTCCAAGGTAACGGATCTGTTCAACAGGGATTAGTGGAATGTTCCTGTAAACGAAATTTGATGATATTTATTAGGATTGATTTTAATTCTCCATTTATGACACAATTCTTCAAAGGATAGGATGTGGGACTGAAGGGTTTGTGATGCTACTTACGGTCTGAGAAAATATGGATAAGTATGAAAGGTTATGGTTTACTTTGAAAGTTCTATCTGCGAAGTAAGAATGAATAATTAGGAAGTATGTGGGAGAGAGGAATTTCCGGAGTTTGTATAGCAGTCCTGGGTGCTAAACTCAATCAAAAGCCTGTTCCACGTCAAGAAAGGCTCCAGTGCAATACGGCTCTAACGTATTAGAGAAAATCGTAAAAAGGTGCAAAATGCATAGTATAAAGTTGCTCTGCTGGTTAGTCGATTTTGATGAAAATGTTTCTGTAACATCTCGGGTGTATAGTTGTCATAAATATAAAATTTCAGTTTTATAGGATTTTTAGTTTCCGCGCTGGACTTACCACACACACACACACTGACACACAGACCTTTTTGCGGGACTTGGTCATTTGAACTCAAGGTCCTTAGAAAGTGTATTTCCGTTGAAAAATGGAATATAAAAATTTTCACGATCGGAATACTTTCTTTACCTTGCTATATATTCCATATATAGGTAAGTGAAAGTAAAAAAAAATAAGTGCCATTTAAGAAATATGATAACAATATATTTCTATATAAAAAACATTGTAGTAATACTGAAGCTATTGATATCTGTCTATGTAGCACATAAAAATATTAGATAATTACAAGAATATAAGTAATACTAAACTTTAAACTCCTAATGATTATGCAGCCCTTTGGAGGAGATGTAAAATAGTGGTCCCAAATGTACGTAAAATGTCAGATACTTGAATATCTCAAACCTGATTAAACCTAAATAAGAAAAAATTAAGACTCTCACCGAACTTCGTTAATTAAGCCACAGAAATATAAGGTGGCGATAAATGAATAAACAACTCCAAGTGTCCTTCCATTAAAACCCTCAGCCCACTTGCTGGAAACAAGGTCAAGCTATTCCGACTCATCTGTTAACTAAAACCTTTGATAGGACCTATTTTGCCTATTCCTCTGCCTATTCTTCTTCATTTTTCCATTTCTTCCAGTCTACGCCATGTTTCTTCCTTGTCATCATCGAAATCTCTCTTATTTTAAAATCTATTACCAAAAAACTGCTCTTTTAGTGTCAAATTTTAACTTGGGAATTCGATAAGAACAACAAAAATACCTTTAAAGACCAAATTTTATCTTTTAAATATTTTTTTTTATATATTTCCTTCTACAGTTTTATTTAAAGAATTATTTTGCTTGTACTTTTTCTCTTCTTCACAAAATTTTTATTATTTAGTTACTTTAATTATATTCTTGCCAGATATGATTTTTTACATTATTGTATCATATTGGCTATTTTCAAGTCGAAGAATAATCTAATATTACAAGATACATTTTTTTTCTATAATATGTTATTGTATATAAAACTAGATATATTAGAAAAAACAACACATCTAACATACAAAGTCGTTGAAAATAATAGGCGATGAAGAAAAGCGCATGAGCTTAAGTTTTTGTTGTGTATATATAAATACTCCACTAAATGAATAGATAAAATAACTTTTGGAAAATTGGTTGTTTAATGTTAGTGGCGTATAAGTTAATAGTAAATTGCTGCTCATTAACATCATCAATATGGTAGAGGTCAAAATAAACAAAATATGAATTGGAGAATTTTAATTACATAGGTTTGTGGATTGACTAATTATTTATTAGTCTTAAATACCTGCAGGGAAACAAAGAATGCAAGAAAACCTTAAGTCGTGCACAGAAACTAAAATACTATAGAAACCAACTTTCAGTTATAGAACCACTAATTTTATTTAAACTTAAGCTTACATTTTTTAAAAGTCCGGACTGTCGAAATTGTTTTATGTTTTATACCTACAACATGTTAGAATAGTTTTAATTACCTATTATAGGTGGAAATAGTCAGGAGTCAGTCTTTTCGTTAAATATTTTAATTTTGCCGACGTCTCGGCTCAGCCAACTTAAAATATTGATGTTTTTTTAAATTAATATAAAAATATCTCTATGTTATGAGACGTTTTTAATTTGTGTACTGCTGTATTATAACTATTATAAGAATTGTAATAAATTTATTAAGAAATATCTGGTCACAATAAAAAAAATAAAATAAATTAAAAAATAGGAGAATAATTATATGCTGAAGTATTATTAATTAATAATTATAAAAACAAGAAAAATTAATATTTATTGTTGACTGCATAGTGTACCTAGTTACGTCACCATATTACATCATAGTAAAACCACAATTGAAAACAGACCTTGGATTCACTATAACCAACATGTCTCCGTTGGATCCTTTGAGATGGCAACTGTTGTGGTCTGCGGGCCATCAGACGCTCTCGGAAACACTAAAGACTATATTGTACAACAGGAAGCCTCCACACCCCTACAATGTTTCAAACTAGTCAACCTCTTCTTCATTACATCAGAAATATTTTTGTTTTTTTTCAGTTCGGAAGGCGTTCTCAGTATACTATACCGCATAACATATAGAAAGGAAGGCAAATAGCTGTACAAAACACACACAAACGAATATCTTTTTTTATTTCGGTCTTCTGATTAGTAATAGTGGGTTCGAAATTTGGATCATACCAAAGATTTAAGACAAATAAATTTAAAAAAAATTGTGTCACTTATGCCCAAAAAGAAATACAACATTTAAAGGAGGTTAAAGAGGGAAAACACTTATAGAAAATTTCAATAGCATTTTTTTCATAACTTTTTTTTTTATTCGTCTAAAACTTTTGCAAATGAGATAACGCGACATTTATAGTAATTGAAAAATAGGAATGAAATTTAAATGACAACACTTTTTTTCGAATAAAAAATCATAATAATACTACTGAAAGGCAAAATTATATTATTTATGACATGACTAAAATTATTTCAAAAGATGCCTTTAAACTTCTTCTTAATTCAAGGTATTTTAAGCCTACCATTGCCAACACCAGAGCCATAAATAATACGAATTGTCCCAGCGTAAAAACAATTCAAATAGAACCTTACAAGACAATAATGAATGATGCTTTATCATTTTATTTTTATAGCTGTCTTCGTAGATTTGAATTCCAAAACGCTTACATATGCGTTTCTATTTTTTATAAGTGAGTAATTCTCAAATAATTTTCAGTTCTTTTTCTTGATGTGATTTATGTTCTATTTAAATTGTAACTACTTTATCAACAAGTTCAATAACGCATCTTTGTATAGGGCCTTGAAGAATAATTTTTATCTCCATCGAAATTAGAGTGTTCAAGTTTTAAGATACCTATTGAGTATCCAAATATTCAATAAATATACCTAAAAATAAATAGAAAAAGTATAAAATAAAAAAAGTATTGGGTGAGTTTTAGGAATTATTACACTAAATTTCCTAAGAAACAAAATCGAAATCATGTAAGTATTTTCTAAATTTGGTCTTTTGGACTTATTTGTCACGATCTATATACTGTTAGTATCCTTTTAGTTGTTTAATTACTCAAAAATTTTATATCTACCTGAACACATTCTCATTTGAAAGTTTAGTAAAAAATTACAAAGTAAAACCGAAGCAGCTCCATAAGTTCTTGATATACGTAAAACATTCTCAAAATAATAATTTAAATGGTTCCTTTTGAACTATAAAAAAAAAAAAAAGATTCTTTTATGCAGGAAAGTAAATAGAATCGAAAATGTTTACTGTTGCTTTACTTGCATGTTGCATAATAAAATATTTTGGTGTTAATTGGCCCGTTTTCCAATGATATAAGGGAACATTTGATCTGAATATTTATTGATTTCAATCATAAATCAAATAAAAAGAATTCTGTCAGTTATTCTGTCGTAAAACTCTTACGATTAAGGGCTCTTATTTGCAGAGCTGTACAAATGATTATTCCGAATCCCATTTATGAATTCATTAGGGTTTCCCATTAAGTACAACTTAAAGTAAATTACTGAATGTCAAATGTAAATTACTTGGCTGATGACCCACGGAGAGCTTTCGGAAGCAATTATTGTCACGGCTCCTAAAAGCAACATTAATTTAATTTTCTGCCAATGGATCAAGTTCCCATACAGCTTTACTCAATCCATCAACATCTATAATTACTAATAATAGGGCGTTCTGGGTCTTGTTAGATTTTTTTTGTTACGTTCTTATAGCATCACATTGTTGACAACAAACATCAGGTTGTTTTACATCTGTTTTTCATATTTGATTTAAAATATGATGTCACCTATCTCTCTCTCTCTCTCTCTCTCTCTATATATATATATATATATATATATATATATATATATATATATATATATAATGATAACGCTATTTTGGTTTCCGCTAACACCTTCTAAACCAAAAAAAAAAGACGAATTTGACACGGCTTTCACCACCAGTTAGGGCATTATTTCTTGAAGGTTTCTAAGTAAAATACATTGAAATTTAGCTTTTATTTAAACGTGGAAAATAAATTTTCTGTAACCAAGTCGTCAAAACATTATTTCTGAAATATAAATAGTAACATAGCTGTCCGTTGGAAAGCTCAAGAATATAGAAAAGTTAATATTCAATAAAATAATATAAAGTTGTAAGCCCGTAAACTTACGAACTTTATATCTCTCTCTATATAAAATGATAAGGCGATTTTGGTTTCCGCTAACTCCTAGACCACTAGACGGATTTCGATAAGGTTATAACCATCATTAAAGGCATTCGTTCCTAAAGATTATAAGTAAAGTACATTGAAATTAAATTTTTCTTTAAATGAGAAAAATGAATTTTCTATAACCATGTAGTAAAAAAATTAAAATTCAAGTAGCATCATAGGCGTATAATATACCGTTGGAAAGCGCAAATATTTAGAAAAGTTAATATGTAATAAAATAATTCATATAAGTTAATATAATGTTGTTGTAAGCACATAAACTTCTGAACATCTGTTATTGGTGAAGTGGGAGGTTAAACATAAATGACCACACCACATTCAAACTGTCCCTTGCGAAGCACTCGGGTACACTAGTATAAATATAAAATGTAACGTTAAAACTCAGGATTTTATTAAAATTATGTGTGAAAACAAACATGAAAGATTTCAACGTTCTTAAAAATTTTGGGTGCAACTAAGGAGCACAATAACGTGAGATGCAAATCAGAAATGTATAGAATTATCTTATAGCTATCAAGTTGAACTAAAAAGAGCAAATAGCGTATTCTTTAAGAGCTCTGCAACATCCATTTGAAAAAATTTGGGTCATTCCGATACTGGAACTGTAGAAGAATGGGGTTTTATTTTTATCCCGATATCCGTCAATAAAACGGACGATATGAAGCGAATTCCACCACGCTTTCCGAATTCCTGGTATCGAGCAAGGCGATGCGGTAGGTTACGTCCATGCCCGGGAGCAGTTTGTTATTGGTGATGACTAGATAACCACCGGCAACCTTAACTAAACACAACTCCAAGGCACGCTACCTTCTTGTAATTATCTCCAGCGTTAACACTATCTTCTTTATTTACAGTGCGATTTCTATTAGTTGACAGTCCATTAGTTGACTCTAAAAAACTTATTAGTTGTGATTAAGTATTGATATACTCTTACAGAGAAACCGTTTCTGAAAATTGAAAAAAAATATAATTCAGGCAGTCATAGGGATTGCCGATAGAAGTTAAAACGTTTTTGAACTATATTGAGAATGTATAGTCGACTGTAGGAACTATTATAGGTGGAATAATCTGGAGTCATTTTTTTTTTAAATATTTTAATTTTGCCGACGTTTCAAGCTTGAGGGCCATCATCAACAAACAAACTTCAGAACCGAAGAGATACATATTAATGTGATAATGAATTTTTTTTTTTTTTGAAATCACAATAATAACATTTAAAATAAAACAGCGATCACCTTATGCTGAGGGCCAAGATTTACTTTCCTTGGATTGCAGAAAGGAATAAAAGGAAAGGTGAAATAACGACGGAAGCAGAATCCATTCCACAATATCGGCTGGATTTACTGGGAGACCCAAGCATCCGGTACCTGTACAAAAGTCGACTAGAAGCAAGGATTGACGTTGATGTTGGAGTGGATGCCTCAGAAAAATATGCACATTTAAAAAAATGCATACATGAAGCTGCGGCTGAGGCCCTCGGTGTGAGAGAAGGACGTCCTAAACCGGACTGGTGGTCAGATGAGGTGAGAAGGTGTATAGATCTGAAGAAATTGGCGTACCAGAGATACCTCTCCTCAAATAATAACGACGATTGGGTCACCTACCGAAGATTGAATAAGGAGGTTAAGAGCCTTGTGGTGTGCGAGAAAAATGCGTCATGGGAGAGGTGCTACCGACGTATAGATAGCACACTGGGGTACAACAGGATCAAAGAATCCTGGGGTATTTTAAAGAAGCTGAGGGCACCTAGAAAAGGAAATATTCTTTCACCAATCGGCCAAGAAGAGTGGAAGAAACATTTTGAAAATCTCCTCAGAGAAAGCCGCACCCAGTTTATGGTAGAAGAGAGAGCTATCAGAACGCCGGAAGCTGGAATACGGGTCACTAAGGAAGAACTGATTCAGGCCCTAAAAAGCTCTAAAAACGGAAAGGCTCCTGGGCCAGGCGGGATATCGATGGAATTGCTAAAATATGGGGGTAATAAGATGGTGAACCTGCTTCTTGACATGATAAATATGATATTGAGAGGAGATAGGATTCCTGACGACCTCCGGACAGGCTTTATATCACCCATATTCAAGAAAGGTGACAGAAAGATATGCCGAAACTACAGGGGCATATGTGTGCAGAGCTCGATGAGCAGAGTTATGGGAAGACTACTCCGTGATAAATTAAAGGATGCTTTCTTCACCCCAGAGGAACAGGCAGGCTTTACGGCGGGGCGCTCCTGTAATGACAATATCTTCGTCCTCAGGCAGCTCATTGAAAAATCTCGGGAAATGAACCAGGAGCTGCATTTAGGCTTTGTGGATCTTGAACAGGCATACGACAGCGTCCCAAGGAGCAGAATGTGGACCGTATTGAGAGAGGCGGGCATCGATAGCACCCTAATAGAAGCTGTGAGACACCTATACCGAGATGATATCTACCGAGTGAAGATTGGAAAGCGGCTATCGGAGCCTTCTCGGGAACTAAGGGTCTGAAGCAAGGATGCAGCATGGCGCCGACTCTCTTCAAGATTTACCTTCACATGTCTGTAAGGCAATGGTTTGACCAGTGTGGAGATGTAGGACCCTTTATCGACGATGAACAGCTGGTCTCACTTTTCTTTGCTGATGACCAGGTTGTGTTTGCTCGAGGGAAGGTGTACCTGGAGATGATAATGTGCTCTCAATGGGATTGCTACGAGTCCATGGGACTCAAAATAAACTTCGAAAAGACCGAATACATGGCTATAGGCGCTGAAAATGTTGACGGTGATTTGACGGTGATCTAAATGGTTGACTCGGAGACATGTACAAAGGTGAATGTCTTTAAATACCTAGGATCGTACCTGGACTCCTCTGGGTCATCAGAAACTGATGTTAGGAAAAAAGCAGAGCAAGCTCGAAAAGCCACACGCATGCTGCATCCGGTTCTGTGGAATAGGACGATTTTAAAGGAAAATAAACGAAGAATCTTCCACACCATCGTCGAGCCCATCTTAACGTATGCAGCCGAAACATGGACCATGTCATCCATGCTATATTACAAGATTCAAGCAGTGGAAATGGACTTTTGGCGAAGATGTATACGTGTTACAAGAAGGGACAGACTTCGGAATGATATTGTTCGGGAGAGAATGGAGGTTCGCCAGTCTGTTAACAGCAGAATTGGACAGCGAAGACTAAGGTGGTATGGCCATGTAAGGCGAATGCCTACAGAGCGTTGGCCGAATCGACTTTTGGACTGGCAACCGCCAGGAAGACGGAGACGAGGACGACCCAGAATTAGATGGATAGGTGGAGTTGAAGAAGAAATGGCAGGCCGAGGTCTTCAGGATGGAGATTGGCTGGACCGCGACCTCTGGTACTCTGCCCTGATGTAAAAGGCAACCCTAGTTGGAACGCCTATAAAAGTAAAGTAAGTAAAATAAAACAGAAAATATACCAACATACTTAAATATTATAGGTACAAACAATGATAATATGAAAAGACAAGCTGTAATATTTATATTTAAAGGGGAATACCGTCAGGTTTTTTTTATATAAACCCCTCCCTATATCACCACCTATGTTTTCGGGTTTTTTTTTCAGTTTATGCTTGGACATGGCTCAGTAATGGTAGGTTTATATATATAATTTTTTACTTCTTTATCAAAGTCTAAAGTTTTGTTTTTATGCTTACCATCATCATATTGCTTATCATATTAACATCATTTGTATCTATATTTAAGTATGTTGGTATATTTTCTGTTTTATTTTAAATTTGATGATTGTCACTTCATAAAAAAAAATAATCTAGAAAAATATCATCTAGAATGATGTCATCGTAATCTCGATGTGACTGTAGACTTTATGAGTTGGTGGTAAACATAGCACATTTATTTTGGTGGACCTGCCATTTTACCATAAAAATTCAGACATTCAGGAATATGCTTTACATTTGTTTTAAAAAATTGATGTATCTGTGAAAGAAATATATTAGATGCTCTTTTATTGTTCTTCTCGTTGAATGTTTTGCCTGTGTTGATAGTAGCGACTTTTAATTCAATGAAAAACTGAAATAACGATATTATAAATATTGATATTAACGTGCCGATTTCACTTCAGAATCGATAACGTTCACAGAAATTAATATCGATATAATATCTCTAGTAGATATGAATACATAGACCGCTGTGCATGCGCCAATTTATAGCACGTTACTAACGTCACCATGGTTACGAAATAAAAGCTTTTACCCCTGCCAAAAATCGAATAACGCGCCTAAAGAAGTTTTCACTTTAAAAATAAAAAACATCAACACATGTCTTTAACTTGCCTCGGTTGTTACAATCATTTGGATTACTATAAAAAAAAATGAGTTTCATTGGAAAGATAAGGTTTAGATTAAATAAAATAACAATCTAAAACTGTTGTGTATTGGGTTGTAAAAAAAGTTAGTAGTGTTTTTCAATATTTTAATTTATTCGTCTCTGTGTTTATAAAATATTGTTTACTTGGTCAATAATGTTTACATAATCCAAAAAAAAAAAAAAAAAGGAATAATTAAGGCGCTTTTAAGCATACATTTCAACCTAG
>CM041294.1:124414906-124456826 GCA_023052935.1 Piezodorus guildinii | reverse complement strand
AGCCAATAAATACGATAAAGTTAAAATAAACTTCTGTTTGAGCGAGCGAACTTAAAATAAATTAAATAATCGGGATAGAACCCCCACAACGCAGCAACTGAGCCTAATAGCGAATAAATACGAAAAAGTTATAATAAACCCATATTTGCGTGAGCGCAAGAATAATTAATAGAATGGTCGGGATATAATCCCCCGTAACGCAGCTACTGAGCCTAGTATCCAATAAATACGAAAAAGTTATAATAAACCCATATTTGAGCGAGCGCAATTAAAATTAATAGTATAATCGTTAACGAACCTTTGGGAACGCATCTACTGAGCCTACTATCTAATAAATACGAAAAAGTTAAAATAAACCTCTATTGATAATATTTTCGCCCGCGATTATAAAACTAAAATAAAATGAACCCCCGCTAATCCGACTACCAAACCTTGTATCGAAAATGTCTAACAATTAAAGTATCGGTTATACTTATCGTTATAATCGTGACTAATTATATGTAAAAAGGCCCCTGGGAACATTTAACAAGCCACAAGGGTTAAAAACATAATGTGTAATTAAAATAACCATAAAAACAAAAATAATGTTAATTTGATTTTTATTATTTTATTTAAATCGAAAAAGGTTGAATTTGAAATGGAAAAGGTTGAATTTGACTTGGAAAAGGTTGAATTTGACTTGGAAAAGGTTGAATTTGACTTGGAAAAGGTTGAATTTGACTTGGAAAAGGTTGAATTTGACTTGGAAAAGGTTGAATTTGACTTGGAAGTGCTATATAATGAGCGGCGTGAGTAGATAAGAAACAGGCGAGCTGGTGCACTTTTTTGAGGAGCCAATCAGATGCCAGCATTTGGTCACGTGACCTATGGCGGGAGATTTGAATTTGAATTTCGACCGCGACCTAACCTTAACCACGCTGGTTCGCGCCATCGACCTAACCTAAACGACTAAGCCACGCCCCTTTTTAGTCACGTGACCCTTCATCAACCTAACCTAAACCACTAAGCCACGCCCCTTTTTGATCACGTGACCCCTGTTTGAGGGTATTAAGTCTTTATAAAGCATGAGTCTACCCGGCGTCCAGTTTCTTTTCCCTACGTTTTGGGCTAATTTAGTATTTATAAAGCATGAGTCTACCCGTCCGCCATTTTCTTTTATGACGTCACAGTTTACAAAGCATGAGTCTACCCGACGTCCATTTTCTTTTCCCTACGATTTGGGCTAATTTAGTATTTATAAAGCATGAGTCTACCCGTCCGCCATTTTGTTTTATGACGTCACAGTTTACAAAGCATGAGTCTACCCGACGTCCATTTTCTTTTCCCTACGTTTTGGGCTAATTTAGTCTTTATAAAGCACGAGTCTACCCGTCCGCCATTTTGTTTTATGACGTCACAGTTTACAAAGCATGAGTCTACCCGACGTCCATTTTATTTTCCCTACGTTTTGGGCTAATTTAGTCTTTATAAAGCATGAGTCTACCCGTCCGCCATTTTGTTTTATGACGTCACAGTTTACAAAGCATGAGTCTACCCGACGTCCATTTTCTTTTCCCTGCGTTTTGGGCTAATTTAGTCTTTATAAAGCATGAGTCTACCCGTCCGCCATTTTCTTTTATGACGTCACAATTTACAAAGCATGAGTCTACCATGCGTCCATTTCCTTTTCCCTACGTTTTGGGCTAATTTAGTATTTATAAAGCATGAGTCTACCCGTCCACCATTGTGCTTCCCCCACTCCTTTAATAGTTAACCAATCAGAGTGCCTAACTTGAGAGTTCCTCCCGGCTAGGTCCGATTGTCAAATTGTAATGTGTGCTTTTACGAAACCTTTTAAACTGTGACATAACCTTACTATTGTTTACATTTATTGAAACCTCCCTTACTGTTACATAACCTTCTCATTGTTTACATTTTGCTCCCCCCTCCCCCTCCCACTCCTTCAATAGTTAACCAATCAGAGTGCCTAACTTGAGAGTTTATAAAGCATGAGTCTACCAGGCGTCCATTTTCTTTTCCCTACGTTTTGAGCGTATTAAGTCTTTATAAAGCATGAGTCTACCCTGCGTCCATTTTCTTTTCCCTACGTTTTGAGCGTATTAAGTCATTATAAAGCATAAGTCTACCCGTCCGCCATTTTGTTTTATGACGTCACAATTTAAAAGCCTTAAGTCTATCCAGCCGCCATTTTTTTTTTTTTAATATAGGATGATTATACCTGACCGGTTCGAGCATGCACCGACATGTCGAATCATGTAAAAACAGGTTAGCGAAAGTACAAACAGGTTTGAATCATGTTGAAGCATGCAGGTATGTGAAACGGAAACATGGACTTTGAACCTTCCTAATGCCTTTAATATAAACATCGTTATAGGGCTTCTTAATCCTATACAGCTTTGAACTTTGATCTTTAATCCTACATTTTAAGTAGCGATAAAAAGTTCCTTAAGCTTAAACGTAAACATGGACTTTGAACCTTCTTAATGCCTTTAATATAAACATCGTTTATACGGCTTCTTAATCCTATACAGCTTTGAACTTTGATCTTTAATCCTACATTTTAAGTAGCGATAAAAAGTTCCTTAAGCTTAAACGTAAACATGGACTTTGAACCTTCTTAATGCCTTTAATATAAACATCGTTATACGGCTTCTTAATCCTGTACAGCTTTGAACTTTGATCCTTAATCCTAATATTTAAATAGCGATAAAAGGTTCCTTAAGCTCTTGGACTACGGTCTTTTATCTTCCTATGTGTAATGATTTTTAATCCTATACAGCTTTGAACTTTGATTCTTGATCCTACTATTTTAATAGCGATAAAAGGTTCCTTGAGCTCTGAGACTTTGAAGCATTATCCTCTTAAGTATATATATATAAATATAATACGGACCTTGTACGTTTTATCTCTTAGTATAGTAAATCCCTAATGATTTAATCGTAAACAAGCTTAATTTAAGACGTAAACATCAAATTTGTACTGATAGTGTATAAATATATAATAATATAAAACTTGTACCTCTTTCGGTAGGCGAGTATAATTTTTTATATATTTTTTCAACATTTTTAGTTATTTTCTCATCTTCTTAGACCATTTTTTAACTTTTATATGTATTATTTACTTATCATTAACAATTCTGCTTTAGAATTGCTATTAGCGATGTTTTCGGAAGAGTTCGTCTAATCTCGGCCGGCTTCGGTCTTCTACCTAACTTCGCTATAATCCTTAATTCTTCCGAAAGAAATAAACAATGATAACGTTAATGCTCTCGAACGAAAACAAATTAATATTATTTGATGTACTTTAGTGTAAATAATAATAATATAGTTGTGAATTATAATAATGATATACTACATCGTAATGGTTTCCTATTAAATGAGTTTATAATATTATTATTAAGTAAAGTGTTGTACCTTTTTTTGTTCGGCATTAAGCCTTAAGCCTCTTCACCACGTCAAGGTAAAGGTACATCGAAGAGGTTTTGTTTTGTTTTTTTAATTTTTTTTTAAATAATTTTTTAGCTTTTTATGTGATTTTTTTTAAATTTATTAGTTTTATTATTTTTTTTTTTACAATTTCATTTTTTAAATAAAATTAAACGAAAAAATAAAAATCTGAATTCGTAAAAAATAAAAATAAAATATAATCTTCTATGTGATACAATCAATAATTAAATGAAACATTTTTATAATAAAATTAAATGTAAAATAAAGCAAATAAAAATCTGAATTTATATAAACATAAAATGTCATCTTCTATGTAATACAATGTAGAATTAAATAAAACATATCCTTTTCTTTTTTTTTTTTTGTAATAGGTCAGTTCATGACGAGAATCTTTTGGGATGGTCGGAAGAGTATGGCAAATCAGAAACGGTGTATGAAGTACATATGAAATAATGTGCTTAAGATATTTTCGATTAAGCCAAAGATAAGAAAACATTTCTTTTCTTCTTAAATTTTTTGTTCATGTATTTGAGAAATATGAGCATCGAAATTATTCTGCAGGGTTATTCTATTCACCACACATTCACTCACACATTCAGGTTTAGAGGCTGTTAGACCATGCCATTGACCTTCATTCAGGGTTTATAGGTGTTCAAACCGTGACAGTGACCCCTTTCATTCATGGTGAATAGCTTTAAACACATTTTTATTCATCCATGCAGACAAAGCATTTGTGCGATACTGTGTACATTTCTCTTTCGAAAAATTGTGTACTATGCAATGGCTGCCTTGCTCATCTAAAATTAGTGATTCTATTTTTGGACAGCCAAAATCTTCCAAGTTAATTATAGTACAATGATGGAGATTTCGTGATAGAAACATTTTCTTATCTAGGCCCTTAACGAAAACAAATTTATATTTAAGGTCAATGTAGTTGAAAATGTTATCAATGATGCCATACTCAACTTCTCCAGAATCCCATTTGATTTTATGATAGTAATTTTCCAACCAATAATTCGTTCTTATACTTTTATCGGTTGGTTTATATTCATTTGGTGGCTTAAAAATCCAATGCCTTGAAGACTTGTAAGCTTGATCATACAGAGAAAACTCTTTAATAATATAACCTCCCAGGCTATCGACAAAGCACTGAAAGTCTACTATCGCTCCGCTTGCCGTAGCCATACTGAACACTGAGCAAAGGATTCACCCCATTTTATACCATTCGCCGAACTGTACCAATTAGAGGATTATACTCTACGAGCCTATCGTGTATGATTAGACAATATGCTGTAGTATTTGCCGGGAATGAAATTTTCGATTCAAATTCTAATCTTACATCGACTGGTCCACTTTTTATAGATTCAGACTGCTTTGAGCAATCTATTACAATTAAAGGTGATTTATCTTTAAAGTTTTGTAAAGAGGACAAAGGTTGCATTTGTCCACCATAATAAGAATTTTGAAATAAAGCATACATATGATAGAGCAAAGCGAACCGATTTGACGACATATCTATATTTAAATCATCATACGGATAAGCTTTACAATTTAGAAACAATTTAACATTGGAAATATTACAATGATCAAAGTGGCTTGCATCTTTTTGAGAATTTTTCAGTCTTCCAGTTTGAAAAGTTAATATTACATAACGCGGTTTTTCTAGCTGACTGGATGTTTTGACTGGCCAGATTTGTCTCTGACTTGCTGGCAGTAAAGGATAATCGTAAAGTTCCCAGGTTCTAAAGGCTAGTGAAAATATTTTTTCTGATTTGAGATGACGCATCAAAGCCAGCTTCTGATGTTCGTTTACGGTAACATAAGGTAGCTTCCAGCATAGCCTATCCAGTTCTATTTTACACTTTTCTACCGCATTAGTCCCAGCTACTGGTTGGCTAGTGATGTAGCAATTTTCATCATGTCTGCTTCTTATGAATATCAGTTCTTGCTTTACATTCATTACGATTTTCACCACCAATTTGCACCATCCCCAATTATCCAAAAACTGGGAACCTCCCTTGAGCGAAACTAGATTTTTCAAAATCGAAGTAATTCCAGGATTTTTCACACGGTCTATTTCGACTCCACTCAATTCGTACCTTATTTCATCAAACAAAAACGCAAACATGTTGTTTGTTAATTTTGATGCAATGGGAACTGCTGAACCATCCTGCTTTAGAAATCTTCCTTCTACATACAGCAGGCTTTGACTAGGTAGTGTGTATAAATCTTGATGTTGCAGACTGATGCGTATTTCATCCCCTGGCTGAAGATTTGTTGACGAATAAGGATGGTGAGAATGAAATTCAATCCCTTCAACTGAATTATCAAAAGTACCAGCTTCTTCCAAATTCAATATTTCCATGTTGATGACAAAACGTAATATCCTGCGGTTTGAAGAAATCTAA
Organism: Piezodorus guildinii; assembly: GCA_023052935.1. Lineage (NCBI taxonomy): Eukaryota > Metazoa > Arthropoda > Insecta > Hemiptera > Pentatomidae > Piezodorus > Piezodorus guildinii. The sequence continues at coordinate 124,450,972 of CM041294.1, read as the reverse complement.
TATTGCTCGCAGTTAACGATGTGCACTCAACAATGGCTTTCACTGGAATGATACTTTTTCTCTCTGTAGATGCGCTTTTATGTACTTTCTTAAAGTCCAACCCCATCGCTGTCTGACTACTGAATGGACATTCCTTTGTTATAACTCCCTTTATATAAGATCAAGCAGAAAGAGTAAACAAAGCTGACCACAGTTGTTTGAACCTACTTTCTGGAATTGTTTTCTATTTGATGAAATTCGGCAATCTTTCATGTACCGAACGAAATCACTTGGCGGTTTTTCTCCACTGCTGTCAAAGAACTGAACGTATTTTCCTCTTTTCTTGTAACTGACCCAATGCGTTCCTCTACCATTACTATTGTCTAAATTAAAAATATCACGTTCAGATTTCCACGGCTTTGTAGGAAATTCATCTACCATAAAAACTCCTCTAAAACGACGCAGTTTATGAAGTTTTGCTAATCTGAGTAAGTCGAAATTGCTTAGCCTTTGGCGAGGAAAAGTTTTTAAGATCTCTTTGGCTTTAGTTTTCAACTGATGTACATTTCCCCCGATCCTCTTTGGCGTGGAAATGACTCGCATCTTTTTCTTCTTGTTTGTAACACGTTTCATGGTCTACTGATACAGAGGTAATGCTGACAAGCCTTATATACCCACATTCTTGCTATCAAAACTGTCAAAACCTAGCCACTTCACTAGAGCTTTATTACCTTTCCTTTTTACAACTCTTTCTACAAGGTAACAATTAGGATGCTTTACAAGTTGCAATTCCTCTTGATAGAAACCACCAGCAATGGTGTCTCCGCGATCATCTTTCAGATGATAAGTGATAGATACCGTTTTTTTCACTTCAGCTATAGTAAATATTTCTGTAGACCATGATGGTTGATAACCTTTCGCAAACTGTGCTTTATACTTTGATATCCTTACATGATCGCCAACTTTAAATTTTGCAGCCTTTTTTGTACTGGTTTTCTTAGAATAAACTTCTTTTATTAGTTTTGCTTCAATTTTAAATCCGTGAACGGATGCCGGTGCCATCTTGATTGTACTATGTTTTGTTTTATTATAGTTGTCTACTAATGCCGGCAGTACTACAAGCCAATTGTAGTTGCCTTGTAAACTAAACGTTTTCCACATGGCTGACTTTAGAGTGCGATTAAACCTTTCTATTATTGATGCTTTTAGGTTACTATATGTTGAATAATGATTGATATTACAAGATATCATGAGTTTTCGAAATACTTGGTTATAAAACTCTTTACCATTGTCTGTTTGCAAATTCTTTGGCTTTCTCTCAGATAATACTTTCTCGAAACCTTGACACACTACAGACGCAGTTTTATTCTTGATAGGCACTACCCAAGCATATTTAGAAAAACAATCTATTACAGTGAGCAAATATTTGTAACCTTTATTAAATTTAGCATAAGGAATCATTTCAACCAAATCAGCCTGCCATAAATCATCAATACCTTTGAGTAATACAGATCTTCTTTTAAAAACCCTCCTAGCAGGTTTGTGCAATTCATGCACGATCTGCTCTTTAACGGATGCCATGACGTACTGTTAATCTTCTCATCTGCGCTACACTATTATACCCCCTTCTCTAAGTTGAGCTTCTATTCGCAAGATCTCACTCTTTCCTGTCTGAGAGCCAATCAAATATCTCATTCGATTAACTAATACGTTTGGATCAACAATGCCTGTACCACCTTTTGGTTTAAACAATTTTGAGATAACATTTTTGTATTTGGGGTAATTTTTAAGTCTTATCATATTACCGCTTGGGCTATGTCCCTCGAAATGTGCATTAGTTTGCATCAAAATCTTTTTATACAAAGCATAATAACTTTGTTTAACGAATGAAAGATTCGGATTTTTTATAAATAACAGTTCGAAGAGACCTGGTGTACCATGATAGATATCATCACCTATAGTAAGAATATCTTCATTGATAGAAATCACTGTATCGCCGATGGTAAACTTGTGACCATCATATTTGATTCCATATACAGTATCCAGATCTTTAATGTCATTGTTCACAAGCTTTATTATATACTTTGAGGATATATTTCCAATCTTTTCTAAATATTTTTGTAACATTTCTTTTCCTTTAGGAGTTTGAGTTGCTTCTCTCACCTCCTGCAGTGGGGTTTTCGGTGGCTCACACTCTTCTTCCGACTTTAGAATTGGTGTACTTTCCCAAACGTGCTCTAAACGACGAGTAAATATTTTAGAAGGCCCAGGCTTTGGTGTTGTATCTGTTAGTGACGATTGTTCTAGACAATATTTAGACATTTTTGATGGAATATGAGGAATTTCTTCTTCTTCTTCTTCCTTCTTTCGAATTTCACATTGTGTGGAGGGGGGAATTTTAACCTCCTGCTTACTCGCTAGTCTTTCCATAGATTTCAATAAAGGTTTATACTTCAATTTCAAATATTCATCAGTCTCTTCTCGACTCCTTTTCAATAAATTACACTTTTCCTGTATAGCCTTTCTGGTCTCGATTATTTCACGCATTACTACATCACTAGTTGACTCTTCCATGTCTAACTAGAGAATGAGCTTGTCCCAACACCTCACGGTATTATATAGGCCTCGAAACCCTTTCGATACCTTCCATCATTAATTTGTCTATCCTTGTCCAAGACTAAAAATCCGTACCTGTCGTCTTTCCAGCACCATTGACAAACCTTTTTGAAAGTTTGAAATGACATGTCTGAATTGACATGATCATCATAAATTCGTCTTAGATTTAATTCGTCTTGTCTAAAGAGTATAAGAAAGTTAGCATTTTCTCTAATCAAATGTTTTGGGACTCTAGTATAACTCTGGCTCAGATAAAATATATCAACACCGTTATGGCGCCCCATACAAAAGTATGATCTCACATTATCTTGTTTGTCACAGGCAATATCATCGAATATAAAGACTGAGTTGGGTAGTGCCTCTTTGGGCGGAGGAACTTGTGAGTTATCTTCATATTGATAAAACCCGATATCAGTTAAAGGTTCTAATATTTGCGCTAACTCTCTATATTTAGGTTGATGTAAGGATTTTGCGAACAAATAGATATTTTCAAATTTTAATCCCTTTGAGTCATAAATTAAGCTTAGCATAAGATTAGTCTTACCACAATTGGAGGGACCGCATATTAAACATCGAATCGAATCAGGAAACAGTAAACCGTGCCTAGATTCTTTCTTAATTGGAGCGCCTCCGTCCAGGTTATGAATACGGATCGTAGTATGTTGCTTTACCAAGCGCATGATGGTAAATGAAAAGAATCGCACTTTGACCTCTCCTTTTATACTTACCGACGTGGTTGAAATTTAGTGGCTAATCTTCGTTAATAGAATTTTTCAAATTAAAAATTGGTACCATATTTAAATTATTTATTTATTATATATAATTTATTTATTTTTTTTTTTTGCACTCATCTTGGTTTTCTAAATATAATTTAGAAGTAAGCCTTCCCACCTCGTCAAGGTGTGAGTGCGTCGAGAAGGTATGTTGATATAATATGGTTGTTAATATTTTGTAAAACTATTTTTCTTATTTTTTATGTTGGTTTCCAGGTTTATCGTTTTAAACCTCTCTTGGAACCAAAACGCAGTTTTTTTTTTTCATTTTAGGTTTCCAGGTTTATCTTTTTAAACCTCTGTTGGAACCACAACGTAGATTTTTTTTTTTCATTTAAGGTTTCCAGGTTTATCGTTTTAAACCTCTCTTGAAACCATAACACACATTCCTTTTAGGTTTGCGAGCCTTTAGAGCCACGCCAGGGACCCATTCATTCCATCTCACATACATACTTTAGTTTACAAATAAAAACATCAATATTATATCAACAAAAATAAAAATAAAATCTCTTATACAGCATCTGGAGCGATAACTAAAAAATTATTAAAACCATTTTTCATTTGGCCACAGTGCAGATTAAAAGAATACATATGTTAAAAAATAAAAACGTAATCTTCAAATACTAAAAATTAAAAATTCCATCCTTTCATATACAAAAAAAAAAAATAATAATAATAAAAAATATCTTTCTTGAATGAAACAAAAAAAAAAATCTAACAGTTTTCTACTTCTCTTTTAATAAAAAACAACAAAAAAAAAATCTCTTTTAATAAAAAAAATATATATATATATTTAAAAAAATAAAAATAAAACTTCAAAGATTTCTATTAAATAAAATAAAATGTCATCTTGTAATAGTTGAAACAAAACATGTTTTGAACAGAAAAAAAAGTTATGACTAATTTAAAAAAACTGATATCTGTTTATAATATACAATATTTACAAGTGAAAATTATCAAAGTTTGCCAATATTGCAACAGAGATTTTGATTGTTGCCGCCACACCTCATCTACACATCCGGTATGGAATAATGACCATGGGCCAAGGTACGAATTCCGTCGACTTGATGTCGCTTATCGTTGTGAGGCGAAAGGGATGTTTTAGTCTGTTCGACGGAAAAGAGTTCGTGGTGCTTTGAAATTATTGAGCGAAAAGTAGTTTTGAACTCTTTTCCTTCGAACAGAGATGTGATGTAGTCGTTGAATGTCAGTTTCTTCTCTACAGCGATCTTTTTTATCCCTTTCGCCTTTTTCTTTTCTTTATCGGCGTGAATTCGTATCGAGTACATCTTAGCACGCAGTCCGACAAACTCAGAGACGGGCACTCCGTTGGCTTCGTCTTTAAATTTACCCAACACCTTTTTGTTGTGTGTACTGTATGCGGGGTGGTCTTGGGGGTAATCTGATGTGTCCATTTCGTCTATAAAATTTTGTATATCTTTGTAAAAGTCATCAGTCTGTATAAGATATAATAAACTGTCTGTGTCTGTATACATGAGTGTTAGTCTGTTCGGTCCGTAATGTGGTAATATCGTGTTGTAATGGAAATCGTACATTCGGACTTTGGATAGATCAAGGATGGCCATCCCTACGTAAATAGGTTTGTTCATCTTAATCTGTTCAAAGTCCGAATGTACTGCAACCAATGACTCTGTGTATACTGTCCTGTCCTTAAATGTAGGTTTTGATATGAGTTTGTTCAGTCGTCTTTGACTAACTACAAGCTCAATCTTATGCCGTTTTCGAACATCTTCCATGAATTTGCCGAAAACGGCATTGTTCATGAGCTTGTAGAAGTCTTTGTCGAAATCGTTAGTCGCCTGTTGTCGATGTCTGGTGTTGAGGTCAATGTAACTACGAAGCCAAGATGATTGCCGGAATCTAAGTACTCGATGTACTCGAACTAAGCTTAGTCCTAAGCCCATGGCCTGCTGTAGATTAACGAAATGCAAAACGTATTTCTCTCTGTTGCTCAGAGTAGCTAAAAGTTTTTTTAAAATTTGATCCTGGGGGTACCTTATTTTCTGGCAACAGAGGGAAGTCGTTGTGCAAATCGTGCAAGCTTTCCGGATACTCTAAGTCGGCTTCAACTATGTAACCAAAAGGCCCGTCTTCCGGTAAGTTGAGCCAATCTAGAGTTTCCGGACTCTGAACCCATTCGAAACCGCCAGACGGAAGGGTTTTCGACATCGCCCACCCGTACAAGTTATTAGCGTCCAGATAGGCGATGTACGAAGTTTCCTCCTGGGGATCGCGACTTGGGTTCAGATATTTATTATTCGCCTTTCCATACCGGTGACTGCATTGGCACAAGCCACCCCTTATTCCCCGTTCGATCATTAGGACCATATCATAATCAGTCAAAAGATCTAATTGTACTCCCGTATACTTCAGCATGGCATCCCAAGCGAGTCCGGGTGCCGTGTAATACCAGGCCGGGTCCAGTGAATAAGCCCTCAAGCAGACATCTCTGAAATTTTCAAAGACGTCGCAAAGAAGCGTCACGTCTACCTTGAGGTATAATTCACTGTACTCGGCCAGGGTTCTGATATTAAACACGTCCCATACCGCTTGAGCATGCTGATAGTCCTCGTCTGAGATAGGCATTTCATTCAATTGACTATAAAATGCCTCCTTCGGGGGCAGAACCGTCTCCTGAAGTTTCTCAAACGAGTCCATGTAATCATAGGGGTACACTCCTTTTCTGATCACGAGGTCCAAATGATCGGCGGGGAAGAATTTGCTCGTCTCCTTAAAATTAGGTTTGGGCAAATTCTTGGACAACCTATCGAGACTGGAAGCCATGAAACGAAAGGAGTCCACAAACCTAACGGTTAATGCGCCCACTGTCATTCCAAAGGAGATGTATTTTTCCTCAGAGTTGGGGATGACATCTATTCTTATCTTATTTTTTTCTTCTTCACTTAATCCATGCCCCAACTCTCGGACGATGAAGTGAGAGTCATAACCGCTAAGATTGTGGAATAGGACGGGTAGGAAACGTGGGGTTCTATACAGGATGTTACATTTGGAATGTGCTGGACCACGATACATCCCTGTGATGTGATCGTGATCCATCACTTTTCCATTGTCGGGAGTAAATGGGCGGGAACAGAGGTAACAGGATTGGGATAGATGGTGGGCTTCCATCTGCGATGGTGTCAGGGGTAGCATGTGCCGCTTCATGGAGTACACCTGAGACACCTTCCCTGCTACTTCCTTGATATAATTCATAAATTTTTCCGCTGAATCCTCACCTGTGTAGATGAAGGGTTCAGTGGGAAAATTTATAGGCAATAAGTGGCGTGGGATATCTTCTGATACCTTGACGTACGTGCAAAAACTCATAGGAAGGTGTCTCTGGTAGGGTCTCGTTTGTCTTGAATCTCCCGGCTGAATCTTTTCCAACATAGACTCAAAATCAGCGTAGACAACGAAAGGAATCCTCACCTGCCGTTGTATATTAATAAAAGATACCTTTTGAGGATTCCCTTCGTCGTCGCAAGCCGGGAGTACGATGCGAGTAGCCTTATTATCCCCACAGTACTCCATGTGCTCCCTCACCCGCTCAGCGATGTTTCTCCCTCCTACATTAAAATGGGTGAAACATCGCTTACAGACGTGTCTTCCGCTGTGGTACCTAGAAATCTGCGACGCCACTAATTTGTTGAAATTTTTAATATAGGCGAAGTGACTTCGCCCATCCTCCGTAGTCAGGAGAAGTAAATCGCGATGGTCGGCCTTCTCCTCCTTTACCACCTTCAGCGGGTACACGTCTCCTGTCTCTCCAATGGCAAAAACATTCACACTGATGTTATTGTGTCGTTCGAATGTTTTTACCTCTTGGAGAGGAGTGGGGAAGGAAACGCAGTCAAAGTTATATCTGTGCTCCAAGTTCCTATATTTACTAACTCGTTCAGGATTGCCACTATTGATGAGATGGGCTAATATGGAGTATTTGAAACACCGCTCGTCATTATTCTGGACATTAATTACTGCTTTTCTGGCGGCTATTTTAGGTGGAAGAGGTATATAGCTGGAGGCGCCTAGAGGTCTGAATCTATTTACCCTTAAGAGAAGACCGTCAAGACTTTTTAGGAACCAGCCGCTCCCTTTCATTGCCATCTCTTCCATCTCGGTAGCCAACTTCGCATACATGCCACTGAGAATATCCAAGATGGAAGAGATGTCATACATAGCTTTGTTTTTGGTTTTGAAGGCACGATCACAGGACTCTCCTCTCACGTTTTCGTACGTGGCCTCCAAAACCAAATTGAATTTTAAGGGAGAGTCTGATTCCGCCCAAAATTCTGAAATCAACCGATGCAGAATGTCCGTCTGTTTGCACAGAAATTCTACTACATCAATTGATTCCGAACATGGGAGAAAAAAAGTCTTGAGGTCCCCCCCTAAAGGAAGTTTCAATTTGGTATAAAGACCCCGTAGCCGCCTCCAACCGTCTCCGCTTGGTCATGACGAGCGGCGTTTCTCTCAGGCAGCGGCGTACATGCTTCATCCACTGTTTTTTAGACTGGAAATTCTCTCCACATGAAACACATGTACGCCGTGTCTGTGAGGTTAAGCATGACTTTTGATGACGAAGTTTATTATCCTCCCTGCTAAACTCTCTATTGCAATACTGGCAGTTACTATTGGTAGTTGACATTTTTAATTTTAAACTTTAAAAAATACAAATAAACCAAAACACTGTCAAATAGTGAAAATATAAAATGGAAATAATATTCTATGTTAAAATAAAACAAATTCAAACTATGAATTCAAAAGTTACAATAAAAACAAAAAAAAAAAAAACAAATTGGTTCCTCACAAAAAAAAAATTAATATTAAAACTAAAGAAAAAATAAAAGATAAAGCTAAGTATGAATTTAAAAAAAAAAAAAAAAATCTTCGAAGAAATAATTGAAAGAAAAGTTAGGATATTATTTTAGCACACTATAATGCACACTATAAGGCCAAAATAGAAAAAATGGTACTCACAAGTTATCGAGATGTCACCTTGATGCTGGATAAGAGAATGAGAAAGAGTTCTGCAAAACGCACCTATTTATAGCCGCCTTAGGAATTATCCGAGCAAAGTTCAAAAAGTATAGGATTAATAGGTGTTTAAAGGAGTGGGAGAAGGGTAGGGGAGGAGTGGGGGAAGTACAGGAAAGGAGTGGGGGAAGCCGAGGAACCCGAAAGCAGCCGAAAAAGCCCGAACACTCCCGAGTGTTTTTAAACAATAGCGGCTAGCCGAATATTTCCGAGCTTAGCCGAACTCTTTCGAAAACATCGCAAATAGCAATTCTAAAGCGGAATTGTTAATTTTAAGTAAATAATACATAGAAAAGGTAAAAAATGGTCTAAGAAGTTGAGAAAACATTTAAAAAGGTTGAAAATATATATAAAAAAATTATATTCGCCTACCGAAATAGGTACAAGTTTTATATTATTTTATATTTATACTTTAAGCAATTATTAGAACAAAGTTGACATTTACGTCTTAAATTGGTGTTGTTTACGATTAAATCATTAGGGATTTATAGTCTATTTATGGTTATGAGATAAAACGAACAAGGTCCTTATTATATTTATATATATACTTAAGAGGATAATGGTGCAAAGTCTCAGAGCTTAAGGAATATTTATACTTTAAGCAATTATTAGAACAAAGTTGATATTGGCAAATTTATCTTGTTTACGATTAAATCATTAGGGATTTACTATACTAAGAGATAAAACGTACAAGGTCCGTATTATATTTATATATATAACTTAAGAGGATAATGCTTCAAAGTCTCAGAGCTCAAGGAACCTTTTATCGCTATTTAAATAGTAGGATTAAGGAACAAAGTTCAAAGCTGTATAGGATTAAAAATCATTACACATAGGAAGATAATAGACCGTAGTCCAAGAGCTTAAGGAACCTTTTATCGCTATTTAAATATTAGGATTAAGGATCAAAGTTCAAAGCTGTATAGGATTAAGAAGCCGTATAACGATGTTTATATTAAAGGCATTAAGAAGGTTCAAAGTCCATGTTTACGTTTAAGCTTAAGGAACTTTTTATCGCTACTTAAAATGTAGGATTAAAGATCAAAGTTCAAAGCTGTATAGGATTAAGAAGCCCTATAACGATGTTTATATTAAAGGCATTAGGAAGGTTCAAAGTCCATGTTTCCGTTTCACATACCTGCATGATTCAAACCTGTTTGTACTTTCGCTAACCTGTTTTTACATGATTCGACATGTCGGTGCATGCTCGAACCGGTCAGGTATAATCATCCTATATTAAAAAAAAAAAAAAAATGGCGGCTGGATAGACTTAAGGCTTTTAAATTGTGACGTCATAAAACAAAATGGCGGACGGGTAGACTTATGCTTTATAATGACTTAATACGCTCAAAACGTAGGGAAAAGAAAATGGACGCAGGGTAGACTCATGCTTTATAAAGACTTAATACGCTCAAAACGTAGGGAAAAGAAAATGGACGCCAGGTAGACTCATACTTTATAAACTCTCAAGTTAGGCACTCTGATTGGTTAACTATTGAAGGAGTGGGGGGGAGCAAAATGTAAACAATGAGAAGGTTATGTAACAGTAAGGGAGGTTTAAAAAAATGTAAACAATAGTTAGGTTATGTCACAGTTTGAAAGGTTTCGTAAAAGCACACATTACAATTTGACCATCGGACCTAGCCGGGAGGAACTCTCAAGTTAGGTACTCTGATAAGGTTAACTAATGCAGGAGTGGGGGGAGCAAAATGGCGGAAGGGTAGACTCATGCTTTGTAAATATTGATGCCATCAAACAAAATGGCGGAAGGGTAGACTCATGCTTTATAAATACTAAATTAGCCCAAAACGTAGGGAAAAGGAAATGGACGCATGGTAGACTCATGCTTTGTAAATTGTGACGTCATAAAAGAAAATGGCGGACGGGTAGACTCATGCTTTATAAAGACTAAATTAGCCCAAAACGCAGGGAAAAGAAAATGGACGTCGGGTAGACTCATGCTTTGTAAACTGTGACGTCATAAAACAAAATGGCGGACGGGTAGACTCATGCTTTATAAAGACTAAATTAGCCCAAAACGTAGGGAAAATAAAATGGACGTCGGGTAGACTCATGCTTTGTAAACTGTGACGTCATAAAACAAAATGGCGGACGGGTAGACTCATGCTTTATAAAGACTAAATTAGCCCAAAACGTAGGGAAAAGAAAATGGACGTCGGGTAGACTCATGCTTTGTAAACTGTGACGTCATAAAACAAAATGGCGGACGGGTAGACTCATGCTTTATAAATACTAAATTAGCCAAAACGTAGGGAAAAGAAACTGGACGCCGGGTAGACTCATGCTTTATAAAGACTTAATACCCTCAAACAGGGGTCACGTGATCAAAAAGGGGCGTGGCTTAGTGGTTTAGGTTAGGTTGATGAAGGGTCACGTGACTAAAAAGGGGCGTGGCTTAGTCGTTTAGGTTAGGTCGATGGCGCGAACCAGCGTGGTTAAGGTTAGGTCGCGGTCGAAATTCAAATTCAAATCTCCCGCCATAGGTCACGTGACCAAATGCTGGCATCTGATTGGCTCCTCAAAAAAGTGCACCAGCTCGCCTGTTTCTTATCTACTGGCGTGGTCTAGTGGGTAGAGCGCTAGTCTACTGTGCTCCGGGTCCTGGGTTTGAATCCCGGCTGTGGCGGAATATTATTTATTCTGTTATTTCGGCTGGGGGGCGATCCTGGGTTATGGAGACCTCCTGGGGCACACCCAGTCTCTATAAAGTGGGTACCCAAAAACGGGGGAAAACCTGGCAGCTGAGCGTGATATCGGCCGAATCACCTCTTTGCACGGTCGTTGGCCTAGAAACAGTAAGAATCTCTACAAGTACTGAACCAAACACTCTTTATGGGTTGTAATGGTACAGCTTTTGTTTTGTTTTTTCATACATAGGTAAGTGAAATTAAAAATGTTTTGTTTGATTTTTTTTTTTCGTTTACATAAAATCATATCTCATATGTTATTGCTTAAATACCAAAACATTACAGATTAAGTGAGAGAGCACCAGTGTATTGTTTCGCACCGGGCTTGAAGCCGCTGAAAGATTAGAGTAATCAGATGTTTCCATCAGAGTGCTTTTATAATTATCAACTCAATTGTTTGGGTTTATTCAACCATTTGTATAATTTACTAATTCTACTAAACAATATCAATACTAGCAACTACAAGAGGTAAGTGGAGCAATGAAAGTAAATAATAATAGTAAAAAGTAGAATAATATAATATAAGTTCTGCACTATAATATACATAATTCCTTGCTATTGCAATAGATTATTAAAACATTTTCTATAAATTATCTGCTTTTGTGTAGTCATTGTTCCACCAGGGAATGGGGATTTTTCTGTCATTACGAAATTTTACCTTTGGAATAGATTTATCAACTGCTTTTATGACCAGGTTGTTAAAATCATCAACACTTAAATTGATAGTTTTAACATTCTGAGATAATTCAATAAAAGCCATCTTAAATTTATCCCAGTCCGCATTCTTTGTTTGCCAAATCTTATCTGTACATTGTGTTTTGTCAGAAGTACGCGTGGAACGAAGTCAGGTAACTATGGGAGTATGGTCACTCGAATGGAAGTCATTTAGCGTTTTCCATTTAAATTTGGTCAAAATAGAAGGTGAGCATGCGGTAATATCTATATGGCTGAATGAACCATACCTGGGGCACATGTAAGTAGGTGAGTCGTCATTAAGAACAATGAGATCGTGCTCATCTAGAATTTTTAAAGTCAAATTACATAAAAGTAGAAAATTAATTAATGCATATATTTACAAAAAAACAAAAACAAAAATCTATAATAGAAAAAATACAAATTTAACAAATAAATGAACATCATACACAATTTAGTGATATTAAATTTTTAAGTTGAATACCCTTCATTCTCTGAATAGATAAACCAGCTGGATGTTAAGTACACAATTATACGAAAGAGGAATGATGTCTTTTAATAAAGGAAGAGAAAATCGTTGCCGAACACGACACTAGTTACAATTATAAGTGAAACTGCAACAATTTCTTAATAACACACGGAAACCCTGGTTCCATGAATACATTCGCAATGGAAAGGGTCACGTGATGTTTGAATTATGCGATAATGACTGATAAAAGGGACTTTTTACTAAGGTGGAAATGTTAATGAAGATTATCTCGCCTAAGATTGTGGCCTACAACTGCGTAACATATTAGAATGTAAATATATGAGATATTAAATGCTTCAAGAAGTGTATAATAGTGTAATGAAGGTGTTGATAGCGGGGTTGTTTTGTATTCCTATTATTACTGTTGTGATTTGTTGATAAGGAACAGAGGAACCCTTTTTCCACTCTCGAAGCTATTGTATTTCTACTTTTAACCTGTATTTGATAAATTTTGAATTATTTTTTCTTATGTTTTTAAATATTGTATATCTTGGAATCACGTTCGACAGACACTTAAAATTTTTAGTCCACTTTTCTAAAAAAATTAAATCTGTAAGGCGAAAAATGTTTAGGCTTAACCATTTGATTTCATCTCCAAGTATATCTCTCCGCCTAAAAGCGATGATATACAAGACAATTCTTCGTCCGTCACTGCTGTATGGCTCACAACTTTTTCCACACGTAGCGAAATCAACGGAAAAGAATGTCCAGGCATTTCAAAACGGCATTCTAAGAAGAATCGCAATAGGGGCGATATTCCAAAGAGTAAAAACAAAGAAATTACACGAAGAGATGAAAATACCAACAATTAAAAATTTTATGAGTGAGAGGAATATAAAGTTTTTCGAATCAACGAAATTTTTAAATAATCCTATATTTAATCAAGTGAAACCCCCAGCAATACCTCAGCGATGGCAGAAACTCAACAAATAAATAAATTAGTTTAAGTTTTAGTTGTAAGGCCGAAACAAACTAGAAGGTGAGCCACATCGCCTGAATTATTATTCATAATGTTATTACTCTCCAGAAATTACGTTTAAGAGTTGGAACTCCTTAAAATGCACGATTGCAGAAAAAGGAGAACTTACCATCATTGCAGGAGCTTAGAAGAAAAAATAAGGGGCTAAGAAAAAAAAAAAAGAAAAAAAACTTATATTTTTAATGTGCAAAGTATAAACTTTATTAATTCCTTTTTCCTTTGTTTATATAGAGTAATATTTTATAGGAAATAAGAATGATTAGTGAGTGAGCTGTTCAATAGTGCTACTTAGAAATAATTCAATCTCATCTGCGGTCTCAAACCGTGGTTTTTCTAAAGCCTTGTATTACGAGTTTAAACTCGACTAAAACAGGCCTCACACGGCAAGGAACATTAACGAAGTTGATGGTTGGGCTATTATTAATAAATGCGCCATTTAACGGATATCCGAGCTAGAGAGTTTACCTGAAAAACTAAGATGAACGTAGAATGACTTCTTCCTTTGATGACGATGTCCTGTGAGCTTTGGTGAAAACAACTACTAGAAAAATGACTGTCCCTGACACCATCAAGGTGATTGGAAAGGGGAAAAAAATAGTTTCTCAATAACCAAACAACAAAAAAAAAAAAAGAAGAAGAGTTATCAGCACCTCACTCGCACAGAAACCCAGGCACCTACGCCACCCTAATCTCCGTACCTCTACCAAGTTTTCATTTTTTAAGACACATATACAATCTTAAAAAAATAAAACGATTATTACTCGAAGAGCATATAGAAATCGGCTTTTCTGAATTTATAGATTCGAATTATTTGTAATTTTGTAGAGGGTTATCTTGCATCATTTTTAGGTCAGACAAACTGTTCATGATGATTAACTCATAACATCATTTTTCGAACAACAGGAACGAATCTTTAACGATAGATGAATAACTTAAGTAAAACACACCCAACTTGAGTATTAGTTATCAGTTTTACTAGTTTTCATGACAACTTCATACTAAGGATAAGACAAAGAGTACTTACTAATTTTAGTAAAGGTAAACTTTAATTTCGCCAATTAAATGGATGGTTAATCTATTTTCGTTTAGATTTATGTTTTTTCTGTTTCCTGTTTCTTCAAAAATTTATGAAATTTTAAGCATTATTTCCATGGTTCTTACCTATTCCAAACCTTAAAAAATAGAAAACTGAACTCTTCACCCTCCACTCTGACATACATTCTTTGAACACAAGAACCCAATCAATCCGTATTTATACATCATAACATAGAAATGCAACCTTTTACATTTCCTTTCACGTTCCCTCTTCATTATTTTGGAATTCGCTGCCTATCTCTACCTCTCTTTCTTCTTTTAAATTAATCGACTCTTCCATTATTATTATTATTGTTTCACTGGTGCCACAGGCCGTGTAGGCCCTTGGCCGCGTGGTATAGACTCCTGGGAGAATACACTCACGTTTCTCGATGAAATGTTTAGGGTAGGGTCATCACTCCATACGCCTATTTTTTGCGAGTTGCCACCAGTAGGGGCATTTCTCACTATCGGGGGAGAGAGGCTGAGAGTGGGTCCCCATTTAGTTATATTCTTTTAAAAGTCCCGCTATGACTGAGACTCGAACTCACAACTCTGGCGTGGGAGACTAGCGCGCTAGCCACTCAGCCACCTCTTCCATTACTTACCCGAATCTTTATCTTCCGTTCCAATGTAAATGTAGGTATTTATAATAGTAATAACATAATAAAGAAGTTCTGAAGAAATATTAGGTCACTCAAGTTAAAATACCGGCTATTAAAGTATCAATCAGCGCCCAGAACTTCAATGGGGCAAGCCTTGAAACTACATCGCGTGCTGAATCACGATTTTGTTTCATCTCAGGTATATTTAATTGTTGATACATCATTATCAATCTCACTCGCCTTCATAATAATTATGATGTCCGTACGAAATTATTGCTGTCACGATATCTCCGAGACACAAAGCCATATTCTTCTTCTTGGCTATTAGACCGCATGATATGGATCCCGCTAGTTGAGTAAATAAAATGGTTTTACCAAGAAATCAAAATTAACAGTACCGGCCTGGTTTTCGAGGAACTGTTCCCAATATGGGAAGGGTTACCTCCAGTAGCCTTAGGTAGGCTCCAAGCGATGATAGCTTTATCTAGAAGAGACAATCTGATAGGGGCAGTACCTAGAACCTCCACTGGGTACACAGTCCTCCGCTTCTGGGAACGGCGCCTGATACTGGACTGTGCTCTGCAGTCATCAGCAAGTCTACCGTACTCGCAATCCTAAATATATTACGATGTAGAATATGTATGGTTAAAAGTAAAACGAAAAATCAACAGTTCACTTAAATACCACTCTAAGTTAAGAATAAAAAGATGCGTACGCTGGCAGGTGTCCGACTTACCATTGGAATCAAGTCCACTTTATTAGATTAAGGTTTATCAAAATTAGATAATGGGGAGCCCGTGGCTGAGTGGCTAGCGCGCTAGTCTCCTATGCTACAGGTTGCGAGTTCGAATCCCAGTCCCGGCGGGGCTTTTATAATGATGAAATATAATGGGGATTCATTGCTGCCTAAACTAGCGGCATTTAAACCCTGTCAGACTATTTTAATCAGAATGAAAGCTTCATCAAATTAAAGTCTATCAAATCTTACATCCATATAGCGAGTTCAAATCAAATCAAAATTGTTAAAGCCGTTTTTGATAAAATCGTAAAAACGTGCAAGATGCATGTTATAAAGTAGCCCTTCCAGTCAGCAGTGAATAAGTTGCAGGATCGTCTCGGACGTATAGTTATCTTAAATACGAAATTTAACATTCGCTCAACTTCTAGTTTTTGTGCTTGACTTACCTATTTATACACACCTATATATACCTATACACACACGAGCCCAAAGACACAAACCTTTTTGTCGGACTAGGTTATTTGGACTTAGGGGACCCTAAAACGTGTATTTACGTTGAAAACTATAATTCGAAAATTTTCACGATCGCAATACTTTCCCTATTTCATATATAGCATTTCCAAGTCAATTGTAACCTTTTCCAAGTCAAATGTAACTTTTTCCAAGTCAAATGTAACCTTTTCCAAGTCAAATGTAACCCTTTCCATTTCAAATGTCACCTTTTCCAAGTCAAATGTCACCTTTTCCATTTCAAATGTTACCTTTTCCAAGTCAAATGTCACCTTTTTCTTCACTTCTAGCCTTAAATATTCCGTTTTATTTATTTATTTATTGAAAAATAATTAGTTTAATTAACATTATGACTTTTTTAATAATTTTGGCATATAATAATTGATATTTTTTTTGGGTCTCTTAGATATTTGATATCAAGTTCTGTTTTTTACTAGCTAATATTTAAAAAAATTAATTATCGTCTATTTAGTTTTAAGATAGTTGTTGATTTTGATTTTTTAGAGAGGAGGGGTAGTTTTTTGGAATAATTAATGTGTTTTCGGGTATTATAATTAAATTTTTCGAGCTGTATTTTTTATCGCTCGCGTGCATTTTAACTCGCATTAAATTTTAATGTTTTTTATTGATATAGGGATTAATTAATGTGCTTTCGGGTGGTTATGATTACGTTTTTTGAGCTGTATCTTTTATCGGTCATGCGTATTTCAACTCATATTTACTTTTAATGTTTTTTATTGATATAGGGATTAATTATTTTGCTTTCGGGTGGTTATGATAAGGTTTTTCGAGCTGTATTTTTTTCGCTCGCGCTTATTTTAACTAAAATTTACTTTTTATGTGTTTTATTGATATAGGGATTAATTAATGTGCTTTCGGGTGGTTATGATTACGTTTTTCGAGCTGTATTTTTTATCGCTCATGCGTATTTCAACTCGCATTTACGTTTAATGTTTTTTATTGATATAGGGATTAATTATTTTGCTTTCGGGTGGTTATGATTACGTTTTTCGATCTGTATTTTTTATCGCTCATGCGTATTTCAACTCGCATTTACTTTTAATCTTTTTATTTTTATAGAGATCTATCCTTGTGTTTTCGCGGGGTTATGAAAATGTTTAAAAGCTATTTTATTATCACTCGTGCGGATTTCAACTCGCCTTTATTTTTGATATTTTTTTATTGATATTGGGATTGATTGTTTTGTTTTTGGTTCTCATTATAACGTTTTTTGAGCTGTATCTTTTATCGCTTATGCGTATTTCAACTCTCATTTACTTTTAATATTTTTTATTGATATAGGAATTCATTTTTTTGCTTTCGGGTGGCTATAATTACGTTTTTCGAGCTGTATTTTTTATCGCTCTCGCTTATTTTAACTAATATTTACTTTTTATGTTTCATAATGATATAGGTGTTGAAAATTGTGTTTTCGGGTCCTATAATTATGTTTTTTTAGTTTCATTTATTTATCGCTCCCGCGTATTTTAACTCGAATTTACTTTTAATGTTTTTTATATATAGAGAGATAATTAATGTGCTTTTGGGTGGTTATGATTACGTTTTTGAGCTGTATCTTTTATCGCTGAAGCGTATTTCAATTCGGATTTACTTTTGATATCTTTTATTGTTATAGAGGTTTGTAATTATCTTTTCGGGTCTTGTGATTACGTTTTTTAAGCTGTTTTTATTGTCGCTTGCTCTCATTTCAACTTGCATTTGCAGTGGTCTTTCTTTGTTTTTTTTTTAGGGGATTCTCATAACGTGTTTTGAACTTTATTCTTTTATGCGCTTGGGAATTTCTACAAACCGTAGGTATTATGTTATAATATGATGTAAAAATTATTTATTGTTTTTTTGCAGGATCTGATTACATTTTTGATTTGGACGTTACATCGCGATTGCGCATTCTTCTAGATCACTTTTCATTTAAGTTAAAATGTGCACTAGCTATAAATAAATGTCATAAACTCTATTAGTATTCCCGAAAACACTATAAACGATCCTTCTATCGAATATTTATGAAATAGAAAGAGTAACTTAAAATGAGTAACAAATTTGGTTCAAATAATGTTATCAGAACACCCGAAAATAGAATAAACGATTCCTCAATTAAATTATCAAATAATTGTAAGACCGAGTTAGGAAGCGGATCCTTTACAAAAGATTTAGTTGAAAAAAATTACTCAGGACGCTAGAAAAGGAACTATAACTAATCCTTTTATAAAATAATAATAATAATAAAAAAATAAAAAATAAACCTAAACGATGTATATTCCAGCAACGTTATAATGAGAACCCAAAACAAAACAATCAATCCCAATATCAATAAAAACATTAAAAGTAAATGCGAGTTTAAATACGCATGAGCGATAAAAAAACAGCTCGAAAAACGTAATCATAACCACCCGAAAGCAAAATAATTAATCCCTATATCAATAAAAAACATTAAAAGTAAATGCGAGTTGAAATACGTATGAGCGATAAAAAATACAGCTCGAAAAACGTAATCATAACCACCCGAAAGAACATTGAGTAATCCCTATATCAATAAAAAAAATTAAAAGTAAATGCGAGTTGAAATACGCATGAGCGATAAAAAATACAGATCGAAAAACGTAATCATAACCACCCGAAAGCAAATAATTAATCCCTATATCAATAAAAAACATTAAACGTAAATGCGAGTTGAAATACGCATGAGCGATAAAAAATACAGCTCGAAAAACGTAATCATAACCACCCGAAAGCACATTAATTAATCCCTATATCAATAAAACACATAAAAAGTAAATTTTAGTTAAAATAAGCGCGAGCGAAAAAAATACAGCTCGAAAAACCTTATCATAACCACCCGAAAGCAAAATAATTAATCCCTATATCAATAAAAAACATTAAAAGTAAATATGAGTTGAAATACGCATGACCGATAAAAGATACAGCTCAAAAAACGTAATCATAACCACCCGAAAGCACATTAATTAATCCCTATATCAATAAAAAACATTAAAATTTAATGCGAGTTAAAATGCACGCGAGCGATAAAAAATACAGCTCGAAAAATTTAATTATAATACCCGAAAACACATTAATTATTCCAAAAAACTACCCCTCCTCTCTAAAAAATCAAAATCAACAACTATCTTAAAACTAAATAGACGATAATTAATTTTTTTAAATATTAGCTAGTAAAAAACAGAACTTGATATCAAATATCTAAGAGACCAAAAAAAATATCAATTATTATATGCCAAAATTATTAAAAAAGTCATAATGTTAATTAAACTAATTATTTTTCAATAAATAAATAAATAAAACGGAATATTTAAGGCTAGAAGTGAAGAAAAAGGTGACATTTGACTTGGAAAAGGTAACATTTGAAATGGAAAAGGTGACATTTGACTTGGAAAAGGTGACATTTGAAATGGAAAGGGTTACATTGACTTGGAAAAGGTTACATTTGACTTGGAAAAAGTTACATTTGACTTGGAAAAGGTTACAATTGACTTGGAAATGCTATATAGTTAAGCGAAAGTAAAAATAATATCAATATAACAACTATCCAATAATATTCCATAATATTTCAAACGTCTGATGTAGTAGAAATTAAATAACCAAAATACTAATTGAATACTCTGGGTATTCAATTGCTCATTCGCATTTCTCTCATTTTTTTTTTTCGCTGATGAAACATTTTGTCCATTCGAGAATCAGGACTGAAAAGATTATCACATTAATGCTGACCATGGATAGAGCATCTCAACTCAACAAACCAATCTTACAGCGCTATCCCAGAGATATTAGAACTGTTTGGATTGTGATAGGCTATATATTTATTTATTTTGTGTGTCTATAACGTCCTTTCCTATTCCAATATTTTTTAATGATTACTATACCGAAGTCGAGGTTCATTCCGTGGGTCTCGTTAAATTAAACATTAACCTACTTATATAAGTAAATGCCTATATAAGTAGGTAAGGTGACGTTTTAATGTTCTAGCTCTTAGTTATCTTTGTTATTTTCAATTCTGTTGTCTGATTATTTAATTGAAATAAATATTACCAACGAAACTCAATCTAATTCTTTGAACTTTAATTTTAGAAGTTCTTTGGTTGATTTTAATAACGGAGATAAGTAAAAATCTTGTGTTGCGCTCACCAGATTTTTGCCTTGTGTTTTCCCATATTTGATTTCACTACTTTGCATGAACAGAAAAAGATATTTTAACTTCTGTACCTCGACATCTTTTATTTGACTTTTAGGACTTAGATTTTCATTCCTTAGCCAAGACTCTTCGCGACTAATCTTATTATTGGCAAACACGTCACCTTCACTATTCATCGAAAATCCTGTCAGCTATTTATTTCCACTACAGACCACTTCATTTTTTAGACACAGCCCGGTATCTCGATCTTGGTTTCCTACTAAACAAAAAATTGACGTGGAACCCACGCACTAGAAAGAAAAGAACTAAAAAAACGATTCGGCCATCATATAGTCTACAAGAGAATACTCAAACCTATCTAGACCTAAGAACTTAAACTGAATAACAGATAAATTTTCCAGCATCATTATGCTACTAACTAAAATATAATTAATTATTTTATTTTCTTAATAATACATTGATTTCAGACCTGATACCATCCTAATTTCTAATCCATCATTCTAATCCCTTAGCACAATCCTTATCTAGCTCCACTCGCCCATACAACATTTTTCGATGGTTGTTATGGCAGTTGCTTCATTTTGTTTCAATATTTATGCTTGTGTTCTCACAATGGTCGTATTCTCCTCTCAAGTCCTTAGTGTATGTGGTTACGGCGCCATCACGCAGCTTCCGCTGGCACAGGCCAGTGACGCGGCTGAGAAAGATGTGCTGGGATCCCTCGGATTATGCTTCAGTCCGGGGTTCGCGGTACATTTTAAATATTGTATATAGGTATTAGGGTTTTTAAGATGTTGATTTATTTTTAAACTTTATTTATATCTATATATATATATATATATATATATATTTTTTTTTTTTTTTTTTTTTTTTTTTTTTTTTTTTTTTTTTTGTCACGTATCGGCCAGCTAGGACTATGCTAATCATTTTCGATTCATCTTCAAACCTTACATTTTTCTTCTACTCCAATGCTCTTTCATCCTCCTGGACTGTTCTTCCCCCTCTTCTTTAGTCCATTTTCTCCCTCGCCTCTCCTTCCTTCCCACATGAACCCCAACTTCTTTTAGTTTTCCCCAAAATGCTCCCTTATACATGCAGTCTTTATCCGTTATTTTTAATCTACTCAATTCCTCTTTCACTTATTTTACATATCCTCCTATACTTTTATAGCTGCATACTTTGCTTTATATATATTTTTATTGGTTTATTTTATAATTATATACACTTATTTATTTAAAATTTTTCTATACTTTTGTTTACTCTGTAAATATTTAATGAGTGTGACCTCAAACATTTATTAACATTGTTCATATTAAGACAACTTGAATTATATCTGAATAAATGTTTTTAATAGTCTTATTATAAAAATTAAAAGAAAAGGTCTTATTATTTAAATACTTTTATGTGCCTATTGATTTCGATAAGGATACAATACCCCTCCTATACGGTCAGACGGGCCTCAGACACGATACGGCGATCTGTTACGGTTTTAAAAAACCCATTGAACCTCCTTGGGAGCGTGTAATCGGCAGCGGAAGATTAGAAAGTGAGGGCTGTGCGGTGCGGTGACGTCACCCAGCCCCACCACACTGAGGCGGGCGCGGGAGTAGAGCTAGTTCCGCCGCGTTCTTCCCGTCGTCCGCGTCGCAGCGTCCTCTGTTATCAGTGCCTTATCACAGGTAATTACTATCATTATACCATCATCGTCTATCCCTCTCGTCAGTTGTCAGCAGCCCGCTCTGTAATCTCCATCGGCTCTCTATTTACCTGTAATCATTTTAGCAAGTATTTAATTTAATTACCTTTTATTTGGTCTGATGCGAGTGATACTCAGAAGCGATTGGCTAGGCTCTCCCTTCTGTTTGCTGCACAATTCTTTATAATTGTAGTTTTAATATCTGTTTGAGTGCATCTAGACTTATACATATACGCATGTTTTGGCTTACACCTTAACAATCGCTCATATTCATAAATAATTGAGTTTCATCGCTCAGTATTTTCCATTTTCATTTGTAATAAGAGTTAAACCTATTAAATAATTTACAAAGCCACTAAAGACAGGTTAATAAGTATTTTTATTTTGTTTTACAAGATTTCATTAAACAAAGCTTTTCTATCCAATTTCAAAAAAGAAATTATCTATTATGAATGATTTTTTTTTGTAGATGACCATAAGTTTATTAATTTATATTCAAACGAATTTTATATTTTATAATATTTTTTAAAGCTTTTTTCTATTAAATAGTTCATAAGATAGTCAAGTCTAGGACAGACAAAAAATCCAGAGAAAAAAAAAAATATAAATTCTTCATCCAATGTAAAACATTTACTAACTGCGAGTATTTAAAAATTTATAATTTCAGGTATGAGTTTTCAATCCTTCTAAAAATAATCCGTACGTTTCAATAATATTGATTAATTCACCTCTAAGTAACAAAGATAAATCAATTGAAAGTTCCTAAATTATGCTTATATATATTTTTTTTTTAATTCAGTATTTTTATTATTAAGATATATTACAATTTGTTACAAAATGAACAATAATAATATATGCTTATATTAAATGTTTTTTCTTCTTTGTCGTTATGTTTTCTCTCACTTTGAGATTCTTTATTTAAAGGGTAAAACGAAAGAACCAGATATATCACTGTTGCTTATTTAAATGTGTCAGAGTAAAAAAAGGTGAATCTTCTTATCGTTAAAATATAGTAAAAAACGGCATAGAAAAATATTGTCCATTACACATAGAAAATCGCTACTTAAAATTTCTTGATTATGTTTTTTTTTCTGTTTTTTTCAAACGTCTGGGAATATTATAATATTTTATGATTATTTATTATATTTTTATAATAAATATCTCAATTTAAATTTATTTACTTTTGATGTATATTTATTTATTATTTTATTCTTATTTGATGTCTATAAAACAGTATATTCCAGTCTGTATACAGTGCAACCTACCAAAGACAGCATAAACACGCTTGTTATAAACTAACAAACCTAATTAAATACCTAATTAAATAAACCTTATTAAATACCAATATTCGGAATTATTTAGTTATATACTTTAAATCAATGAAATAGGACAAATACATACATACATATGTATACATTATTTTAATATTTTAATAAATATTTTGGTTTATCTTCTTGATAGTTGTCACAGATACGAAATAAACGTATGTTTCCTTGATACCCGAAGGAATATTGTTACTTTTTTAACTTTGAACCATTAAATTATTTCCATTCCTTCCTGTTTGTGATTTGATATAATGCTCTGACTTTTTATTACTGTTTACGATCGCCGAATTATTTACAAACGTCAGCACTAGAATGCCTATCATCTGTGTACACTGCTTCTAAAACAGAGAAATATTAACACAGGTGTCCTCATTTGCTATTTTCTGCCATTCATTGAACATTATTTAACAGAACATGGAAAGTTGAGCCTCTTCCTCAAATTATACCATTGTTCCTTTGTCAAAACCATTCATCATCCTTACCTGAAGGTATTCATCAGATTCCACCAAAACCTTCCATTTATCATTATTTGAATCGGTCACAGCTAATACAAAGTGGTAGTATATCTATTCTTTTTATTTTTATTTCTTTTTTTTATAATTTTAGATTTTTTTTTTCACCACATATTTTTGAACATCGTCAGGTACTTTAATAGTTACTACACATACGCTCAAACATTCCTCTTAATTACAAAAAGTTCGTTTAAATGATTATCTTAACACCAAATACCTTAAGCTGGAAAACATTATGACAGTAAACTGTATCACATAGACTTCTGCAATTAAAATATGCGTTTTAGCTTTGGGTAAAGATGGTCTCGGGAACTCCTTACTTAAATAAACACCGAAGTTCTACCGCTGGGTAGTTTCTTCACAAGTCTTTTACGCCCTTTATTCTAATTCAACAGTTTTGGGTAGCTAAAAAAAGGTTTGGGTAACTACATTGGTCGAAGCTAAAAGAGTAGTGTAAGAAATCTGTTAACACTCTTTCATGAAGAAATAGGGTACGATAGGGTTTCTCAAGGAACTAGGTAATGAGAGAGCTGATAGCCTCGAAAGAAAGGGTTCCGCTTACATTTCTGCCACACCCGAATCTATCTGTGGAATAAGCATTCAGCTGTTTAAAAGGGGAGGATACTGGGAAGCGTTATTATTCCTAGTTGTTCTTGGAGGGACTCAGCAACGAGAGGAGTAACACTCTTCTCACAATGGATAGAGTAACTATAAGAGGGGTGACAGAAATATACTTATAACTTGACAAGCACCTCCACAATGTGGGGTTAGTAGCCTCGCCGATCTGCAAGAAGGAAAATAAAGATTCCTATCATGTGACATGCAGTTGTCAAGAAATGGCTAGGAGACGGTTTTACCACTTTGGCAATGGCCGTGTTTTAGATTTGAAGCTTTTTTGAACTGATCAATCCTTACAGTTTGGTCAGATTGACAAGGCAATAGGTCTGTATTAGAAGAATAATGGGCGGCGCACAATAAGCCTACTTGAGGATGTAGATCAAAACATAAGCCGGAGGAAAAAGACTCCGTAATACACACAATTTTTATCGCTATTTATTTTTTTAATTTACGACATCCACCAACAGGCGAATGTCCAATTACAGGCGGTAAATTATACATTCAAATCATACATTACAGTTTACTAATTAAAATAATAATTATTGAAATTCAAACTAATAGGAATAAATATATGTATATATATATACTAAATAAAAAGAAATAAAACGTTAAACAATTTATCATAAATATACTCATATAAAATTAATTATATATAAAAAAAACAATAAAAGATAGAAACAAAAAGAAAAATAGAGAAGTAAATAACAAAATAGAAAAAGAAAATAAATAAAAATTGTTGCTATGCTAAATTGCTATTGTTGAAATTCTAGATTAACTGTAGTAGTAACCCATAGATCATGGGGCACACCTCGTTCAGATTGAAGTGCACTTAGTAAGATTCTGGCTTTGTCTCGCTTACATAATCTCTCTGAAGTTGGTTAGAAAAACCTATACTGTTAATCCATTCTTAAATTATTACTTGGGTTAAAGAAGGGCCACCGATAATCATAAAATCTTATAGTAAAGTCTTGCACAACCTGGTGGATATCTTATGACCAATGATGCGAGTAGGAAATGTTTTTATTACAGTTATTTTGAGAACAAAAGGAATAGCTCCTGTACCTATTTCTGCTCAACTTGTTATGAGAAGGTCATTGTTCTTATGGATGAGTCGCTACTTATTGTTATTTGACATTAGAGCAACATTATAATCTGTATCATTAACGACTCTAACATAGAAAATAATTAACGCAGCTACTGTTCCAAAGGGAGTTAACGACCTATTTTCCTATAGAATAGCATCCATTAGGCCGTGTGGCAGTAATAAAATTTGTTTTATGTTTGCGCATAATGGGCGGTTCGTTGTATTTATATTAATAACCTGTAGGTATGGTACTGCTAAGTTTTTTATTATTAGTTTATACTTATCTAAATAGTCGCTACTTGAGATGACTTCAAATCTTGAAAATTCATTTTTTTTAAACTTCATAACACAATGAGCCATGAGCAGTTTTGCTCTGCGGATCTTTCTTGTGTTAGGGTGACCCTTTTGGTTCCTAGCCATATTGATGTAGATACACTTGATAGGGAGAACAAATCAAACGGGTATGGAAAAATCCTTGCGCAGCTGTTGGGTCTAGAACCAGTACAGACGACAATTAAGAAATATCACATATTCGCCGGTGTAAAATTTACCTTCCTCCTATATCCGACAGCCCAATCATACATAAAAATGTTGAAAATGACAAGAAAACTCTAATATCAGGGGATCACTTGTAGCTGGGCGGTTAGTATAACCTCCTCCTATACCAAAGGTCACGTGTTCAAACCCGCAGGTGGTCCTAGGATTTTTTAATGGGACTGAAAAATCCTTAGTTATGCCGTCCTTCGGAGGGGACGTTAAAAGGTAGTCCCGAGCCTGTGCGATGTCAGGTACTCGTTAAAGATCCCTCTAATAAAACCTGGATAGGCAAAATTTAGGACTCCCACTGTAGCATCGTCCGATTAGCTATAGTAGCATAAAGTGACGTTAAATAAACAAACAAACAATTATAAATAGCGTCAAAATCAACAGAGAGATTGCTAATACTGAGGTATTTACCATACTTGCCAAGCATTTTTATACTTTTCTCGTTATAAACTGCTTCAGTTATAGTTGCTGTTTTCTGTTTGTTTTTTTTTCAACTAATGCTATATATTGGGCAATTCTATTAAAATGAACGTATAAAGAGTAACTTAAAAATGTTCTGTTCATTTTTGCGTAGTATATATTAGGATTACTTGTGTAAAAATAGTTTAAAACATTAGCATATAGATTGTATTTTATTTATTTTTTCATACAATCACGCATGTTAATTATCATGTTCTTATTATTAATGCATTTATTTACTTTAATTGTATTTTTTTAAAGTCTCCGTATATATATATATATATATATATATATATATATATATATATATAATTTTTTTTTTTATTTATTTTTTTTTTGTTATCCATCCGTTCAAATCATTTAATTACTGCTCTATAAAAATCACCTTAACTGTAACATGTATTTGATACTTGCACCACTACATGTATTTAACATTCTGAGGTTTGTGGTTAACTGTAAGTTATTATTAATAAGAATCTCATATCTATCTTAGAAAGAACGTTCTATATAATTAATTTTTAAAGAATGTTGAGGGCTAAGTATAATATTTACTTTTAAGGATATGATTATTTACTAGTTGTATTATTTAGTACAGTTGTAAATTTCAATAAATAATGTTTAAAAAAGGATATGATTTGTGATAAATAACAAACAAAAAATTAATTTAATAAAAATATAACAAATGTTTTTTTAAAACTAAGAATCTCATCAGAAAACGAACGATAAAGTATGGGAATCAAAAAATGCTAGGCTAGCTGCATTCTTGTTGTCGCTGATAAACATCTTTTAAGAATCAGACCCTTAGGTTATACAAGTCAGATAAATTTGTATATAAGTTGAAAATTCGTAAGATTTATATTTTTTTATGTAATAGGACGGTATATAATTTAATAAATCGAAAAACAATCAATTAAATCTTCAATATGTGCTTCAATAACATAATAATATATATTTTTCGGGAGCCAAACTCTCCTCCAAATCGAGATGAATGTTTGAAAAATTTGTATGAGAATGGAATATTTGCATATTCATTCATGCTCCTTAAAGTTTATACTTTATTTGTGATTTTAGAACACAATGTACATTTATTACACTTAATAATTTTGCTTAAAATTAATCTCCTTTGGAACTTCTGCATGTTGTATTTATTATATATACAATTGTGAACAATTATGTAAAGTTAAAGATAACATACTTGTTTATCTAAATTAAAAAAAAAAATCAACATCTTCCTGATTTAGGAAAGTAGAAAAAAAAAAAAAATTATAATGGATGAGTTTATCCATAATATATTGCTCCATGAGTTTTTTCATTCAAACTAAAATAGCTCCAAAACCGGTAGGTCCTTGCGGCAAATGCTAAATAACAAAAAATATTATCAAATCTCTGATACAGAAACTGTTTTGTCAAATTTTCGATTTGAGCAAGGGGATGTCAAAAATTAAATTTTTGTGTGTGAAAAAATAGTCCATTTTATTCAATTACGTCCAGTTATATTTAATTGTTTAGCTAAAATTAACGTTATATGGATAACTTAAAATAATAAAAAAAAAAACTCAAATATTTCCACACAAAATATCTATGTCAAAAATCAACATTACGTTTTGATCATTGCGACTTAGTTTATAACTCAATTTTTAGTTTTTATTTTGTAAATTTAAAGAGTTTATAATAAGAAAATATTTACTTTGTAAAGTGTATCTTACAAAGTGAATTTCTGCTAATCTATTGGTTATGTATTTATTTTAAAAAATATATTTATTATAATTTACATTTACGTTATTGAAATACATCAAGTAAACGTGAGTATAGCTATAGATAAAGAAAGAAACGATAGACATGTTATCTCTTATTTCCGTGAATTAGCTATTTTATGCTATCAAAGGTTAAAACGTAATGAATAGTTGCATTTATCACATTATTTCAGCCTATTTTTAACCACAGATGTAACAATAATTTGTTGCTCAGCTGTATTAATTAATAAATCAGCTGTATATTAATAAGTCTGCAGCATTAATTAATAAATTAGCAAATTTGGTTTACTATTTTCAATAATTTACCTTTTTAATCGATATTAGACCTGTATATATCCCAAAATTTTTAAGATAGAGAAAAATGTGTATCGTGTTTTAGAATCGCTAAACCCTGATTAACTATTTAAAAAAATAATAATAACCTGGTGCGAGCAACATACGACTTGCACTTACCTCGTCTGTTAAAATCATTTTAAGATCTATTAAATAAACTGAAAGTTGAAGATAATTTAAATAAAAGTTTATTCAGTTTCATGGGAAACATAAAATTTTTATTAAATTATATAGCAATATAAAATTGTTAAGCAATAAATTGTTGAGTAAAAAAAAAAAAAAATTGTTTTTTCATTTCATTATTGCCTCGCACCTGCCTACACTACTGTGATAACCACCTAATAGGATAAAATAATGACATGACAGGCATGAAAAAGGAACGTACCCAACAGCGAGTCTTATTTGTTTTATGTATGTTTGTCCAGCATTTTTTAAATAGTTGAAGTCTTTTATAAAGTAATTTAAGACCGTTAATGAGCCTATTGTTTGAATTAACTGAGTTAGTTCTGCAGAAGACTCAATAAGATTATTCTGGGGCTGGATAAGATTATTCAGCCCTCTAATTATTTGCGAAATTTGCGATGAATTTTCACCTAAAGACGCCTGCTAAGGAATTTTCCCCTCACACCGAACTTTTTTGTTCGTTGTGGGTAAACAAAAAAGGTTGGTTCCAATTGCTGGAATGTTGGTCCCTATTCTCGTGTCGGAGCTCTCAGCTACTGAACTTCCAACTGTATCTGTTTAGCATTATTCTAAGCTGGAGACTATATTGATGTTTTTTGTAGGAGATCTGGAAATTCCTCGAAATTCAGTAGTAGAGGCCTTTAAGAGTGGTATGTTCTTGAAGCTCATTAAACTACCAAATCCTTCAATACTTGGCACCAATTATGGCTGGATTCCTCCCTGGAAGTTGGCGCATGGCGCTGGTGTTTCCCAAGGGAAAAAGGCAAGCCTTCGTGCAAGTTCTTTTTTTTTTTTCCTACGTGGATCCCTAGATTAGGCTGGCAAGTTTCTTTTGCTCTCATTTACTAAAGTCCAGGTATTTTTTCATTACAATTTAAGCCTAATACAATCATTCAATTCAATAATGAGAATTAAATTTAGTCCATAGAATTGACTGAATTCGAATTAACGTTTTGAGAAAAAAATATAGGTTATTTATAGTTATCGAGCACCATATGCATTATTCGTTACGTATAATTATCAGTAATAAGTTTTACCCTGTTCGTCCCTTTCAACTTTGTATACAAAATAATATTTTTAATAAATCTTTAGCTCTCCAACGATATATTTTTCATCTATCTATACTACTGTTGTTATGTTCGAAAACCAAATACATGAAAACATATTTTTGTTCTGCCCTCCTCTAGTTTGTTATCGAATTCGTTAAGCTTTTATGTTTAGCCGTTTTTTATCAATCCTAATGATATGATGAGTATATATATAATATATATATATATATATATATATAATTATATATTTTTTATGTATATATATATATATATACAAAATATAAAGTAAGGGAAAGCATAGCGATCGTGAAAATTTTCGAATTTCAGTTTTCAACGGAAACACGTTTTAGGATCCCCTAAGTCCTAATAACCAAGTCCCGCAAAATTGTATGTGTGTGTGTGTGTAGTAAGTGTAGCACAAAAACGATAAATTTTAATTATAAAACTAAAATTTCATATTTCAGAAGCGTAAAAGTCCTGAGCTTTTCATCGAAATCGGTGTATTTTGATTAAACTCTAATTATCTATCGATATCATTAACTAATATTACACAGATTATTGAAAATAATAAACGGAAAGCATTAATTTTAGTCTCCCTAATTATATCTTTTATTATTTTAACTAATTTAAACGAAAATTCTGATTCAAGAAAACTTTCCATTTTTACTCTTAAATAAAAAAAATGAAATTATGGGGAAATTGTGTCTTGTGTGCTGTGGTTTAAACATATACGATTAGTTTTTTTCCCTTTAATTTCATCGCTGCGTCTTAATTCAAAACAACCGTTTTATGTATTCTCTATCTTCAATAATGGCCGAATTATAGACGTATAGCATGTGCTACATCTACTACAAAAATATTATGATTTATTTTCACTTCCACTTACTTATATACGAAATATATAGTAAGGGAAAGCATAGCAATCGTGAAAATTCTCGAATTCCAGTTTTCAACGGAAACACACGTTTTAGGATCCCCTGAATTCTAATAACCAAGTCCCACAAATTTTTATGTGTTTGTGTGTGTAGTAAGTGTAGCACAAAAACGATAAATTTTAATTATAAAACTAAAATTTCATATTTTAGAAGCGTAAAAGTCCTGAGCTTTTCATCGAAATCGGTGTATTTTGATTAAACTCGCTACATCGATGTAAAATGTATTTGGCTTTAATATTGTGTAGGTTTTATTCTGATTGAATTAGTCTGACAGCGCTTCAATGCCGATATTTTGTACTTTCTTTCTCTAAAGAGTACCTTTAGTTTTATAGATTAAATATATATAGATATATATAAGTTAAGATGAGATGACTATCAATATAGACCTAATCCTATTTTCTGTAAATATAAACATATGATAAAAGTATAAATAGTGGATTAACATGAAGAATAAATCAGTTGTTATCTAGCAAGCGTAGGTGTTGTTTCTCCTCCCTAATTTCCTTTTTTTTATTATAATTTTCTCGGCTGAACTTAAGTGGTGCCCAAACCCGGGACTTTATTTGCAGTATTTTGAGTACTGAAAGAAAAGTGTTTTTTTTTTAATTCTTTTTGGCGTTTCTCTGTTTTAATTTTTTTTCCGTCGTTTTGTAAAATTTGGAAAGCATGGCGCGGTTGCAGGAGGAACCTATCTTGGCATTCCCAGATTTTATCCGGCCGTTTTCTGTCACCACCGACGCGAGTGAGTATGCGCTGGGGGCGGTTCTGTCCCAGGATGGCCCAGAGGGGGAACGTCCCGTAGCATAGGTGTCTGACCGAGGCCGAGAGCAGGTACAGCGCGTTGGAGAGGGAACTCCTGGGGATCGTTTGGGCTATTGAACATTTTCGGCCCTACGTGTTTGGGCGCCGGTTTAAAGTCCACACGGACCATAGGCCCCTGCAATGGGTCGGTACCCTTAAAGAATCCTCGGCGCGCGTGACCCGGTGGAAGGAGTTCCTCAGTCAATACAACATGGAGGTTGTGTATAAACCCGGCCGAGAAAACGTCGTGGCGGACTGGTTGTCGCGGGCGCTGGTGGTTTAACGCGATCGAGGAAGAGGAGGGTGCGCGTCAGGGGATGTTCGACAGTTCCTTCGTGAGTGGACGCCCGAGGGTGAAGGAGGCCGCGGAACCACGGATTCTGGCAGTGCGGATGTATCTGCCGGGCGGGCGAGCCCGTCTGATGAGCGTACGATGGACATGGAGGAGCGAGAGGAAATCATTAACGACAAGCGGCGACAGATTGTGTGGAAGACTCGGACTTCGGGCCTCTTAAAATTAGACTATACGAGGTATGACAAATCTCGCATCACTACCATCTGGTCGAACCCTGGCGTGCGTGATGACCAAATTTGTAGGGCACTCCAGGACGCGTCTAAGCCGGGAAAGACTTATTTCTGTACGTCGGGAACGCGACGATTTGGGAGAAAATCAAGCGGCTCTGGACTCGGGAGCAGATCGGGATTGATCGATCGTT
This sequence comes from Piezodorus guildinii, assembly GCA_023052935.1. Lineage (NCBI taxonomy): Eukaryota > Metazoa > Arthropoda > Insecta > Hemiptera > Pentatomidae > Piezodorus > Piezodorus guildinii. The sequence goes on along the minus strand of CM041294.1, from coordinate 124,418,536 downwards.
CGTACGATGTACGCTGTCGGTCGAGACGGTCTCGGACCCGGAACGGCAGCGAGAGGTCACACTGGCTTACCACCAGGGGAAGACCAATCATCGGGGAGAACCCGAGACACTGCAGGCATTGCGGCGTCGGTACTTTTGGTGGGGTATGCGGCGTACCATCGCAGAGGTTGTCGGGGCCTGCGAGGTTTGTCGGGTCACGAAATATGACCGCCATCCGCCGCGGGGGTTACAAGAGGTTACGCCCACCTCTGATGCGCCATTGTGTGATTTGCAGATAGATACATTTGCGTGGCGGGGTTACAAATGGGTGACGGTGTTAGACCTCTTTAGCAAGGTGGCCATGGCTTCTCTCGTGCTGGACCGTTCGTCAGAAGCCATTTTAGGGGCCCTCCGTCAATGGTTTCAGTTTTATGGAGTGCCGGATCGGATATCCTCGGACGGGGGTCGGGAGTTCGACAAAAGTCAGGTTCGGGAGGCAATGAAGGCACTAGATGTCGCGTGGCATATTAATACCCCGGGGCACCCCAAGAGTCGAGGCGGCATCGAGAGGCTGCACAGTACTCTCGGAGACCATCTTCGAGTATATCAGGTGGATCAAAGATTGGAACCCCATGTCGCAATGCCTCGGGCCGTGGCGGCGTACAACCACTCTGTCCATGCGGCGACAGGATTCACGCCATTTGAAATCCTTTTTGGCCTGCGAAACCGGCGCAGGAATTACGGGGACACAGCGGCGGAGGGACCTTTATCCGACGTGCTTGTGAGTAACCGCGCGGCTCTTGTCAAGGTTTGGGGGAAGGTGCGCGGGAAGTTGGTGGCGGAGAAGAGTCGCCGGGTAACCAAGGACAACCTTCGCGTTCGTGATCGGATGGAGAATCTTCGCATCGGGTCCATTGTATATCGGAGGATCGGTTCGAATAGGAGTAAGGAAATTGCTCGGTATGAGGGTCCGTTTCGGGTGGTGGTTCTTCGCGAGCATAATGTTGTCACGCTTCAGAGTTTAGCGGATCCACGGAAGAGGCAGACGGTGCATATCGAACAGTTGAAACTTCCGGTGAGGGAAGACCCTTCGGTAGTTGATCGCACCTAGGTATCCTCTGTTTCTGTTGGCCACTCCCAGGGGAGTTTTTCAAGATCTTCAGTGAGTGTTTTCTTTGCTTTCAGTTTTCGAGTGTGTTATGTTTTCTGTTTTAGATTTCTTTAGTTTGTAAGTTTACTATGTGTCAGGTTTCTAGTTTGTATGATCACAGTAATGTCAAGTATTAGCTTTTGTTTTATTTTTGTAGTTTTTATTGTTATTTTATGTTTTCCCCTTGTAGAGTTTACGAGGAGTGTTCGTAAACTGGCAGGGGGGAGTTAAGATGAGATGACTATCAATATAGACCTAATCCCATTTTCTGTAAATATAAACATATGATAAAAGTATAAATAGTGGATTAAAATGAAGAATAAATCAGTTGTTATCTAGCAAGCGTAAGTGTTGTTTCTCCTCCCTAATTTCCTTTTTTTATTATAATTTTCTCGGCTGAACTTAAGTTATATATATATATATATATATATATATATATATATATATATATATAATATATATAGCAGAAGAGCCCCCCTCTTCGTTGCAAGACAAATTTACAGAGGCTGAAATAATCGATCTTGAAAAATGTTTAATAATAAAAAACATGTGTTAAAGTGGTTAATAAGAATGATGAAGGTTATAACCTGTTCTGTGTTTGTAAATACGTTCTTTTTATTTGTCAACTTATTTGTTCAATAAATATTGTGTGCAAAACTTGTATCGGTAATCGGCGGGCTTTACAGTGCACCGGAGTACCTTTCGTCTCTATAAAATGTTTCACGGAATGCTTCGCTTCCTGTCGGATGGTGGTAGGTCGAGTTATAGACGGGTACTTCTTCAAGAGCTCGTAGTACCACTCGCCGGATGGAACAGAGTACACAGTTGGTACTGTGGTGCTTGCAAATGTTCCTCTCGTGTTTGCTCCAGTTTTGGCGTCGACTAGTTGTCGTCCCTTGAGATCTACGGTGATATTATGATGAAAGAGGAGATCGGCTCCAATAATGGGCTGGTTGACATCGGCTATTATGAAATTCCACGGTAAGGGTCGTCGCAGTCCCAAGTCTAGAATCTTTTTCTTTTCTCCGTATGTTTTTATGGATGTGCCGTTCGCAGCATAAAGGATGAAATTCGACGTTTCGCGGCGTTCTCTTCTACAAGGAGGAAAAACGGAAATAGAAGCACCTGTGTCGACTAAAAATCTGTCTCCTGTATTCTTGTCTTGCACAAAAAGTCGGCGGGGAGGGACAACAGTGACGGAGTCCGCCTTCTCAGTCACTGAAATCAGTTTCCCTGTTCCTTAGATTTCCAGGAGCAGGGTTCTCTGCAATTCTTGGCGTTCTCTCGAAACTTTTCGTGAAAATAACTGAATTTTCTTACCGACCGTTGTTTTCCTCGGCTTGATGATCGACTTCTTTGAGCTGGGTTAACCTTACGCTTCAATACATCTATATCTAGAGTAAGATTTTCTAACATTTCCCTGAGCTGAGTGACCTGGAGGTTTGTACTAGGGTGTTCGGTGTGAGTGGTTGCGATTTGATCTACACCGGGTTCATCTATTTCCGCTATCCTATCGGCCAACTTAGCTAGTTTCTCAATAGAAGTTTCCGAACTAACCGTTAGAGTAGCTTGCATGCGTTCGGGCAATGCTCGTTCCCATATCGAGCGAAGAAGGTCTGGGGGAACTGACTTACCTGCCAGTCGTTTAAGTTCGTTAAGAAGGTGAGATGGTTTTTCGCCTTTACTCAAACTTTTTTCTTCTAACAGTTTTCTTAACCTCGTTTTATCAGACTGGGCATAAGTATCAATTAGGCGTTCCTTTAATGTCTCGTAGGGCGTATCAGTTGGATCCGTAACGATATCTGAAGCTTGAGATAATATCTCGTACTCGAGATGGGGCAATATCATTAGGAATTTTGTTTTCGACGAAATTATATTACTCGTTGTAAAAACTGCTTCGACTTGGCAGAACCATAATGCTGGGTCTGATTTCTAGAAGGAAGGAATCCTAATTGAGGGTGAAAAGCCGGCGGCTTGGGGGATATCTTCTTTGGATTTGTTACCAGTCATTTTTGTATAAACTATGACCAAAAAGAGTAAAACGAAAGATAATGTTCAACTTACCGATCGGGGTCACCACTTTGGCAGGTCGGTGTAAAAACTGACAAGTTTTGCACACAATATTTATTGAACAAATAAGTTGACAAACAGAACAGGTTATATCCTTCATCATTCTTATTAACCACTTTAACACATGTTTTTTATTATTAAACATTTTTCAAGATCGATTATTTCAATATATATATATAATATATATATATAATATATATATATATATTATATACTCATATATATATATTTAATCTATAAAACTAAAGGTACTCTTTAGAGAAAGAAAGTACAAAATATCGGCATTGAAGCGCTGTCAGACTAATTCAATCAGAATAAAACCTACACAATATTAAAGCCAAATACATTTTACATCGATGTAGCGAGTTTAATCAAAATACACCGATTTCGATGAAAAGCTCAGGACTTTTACGCTTCTAAAATATGAAATT